>CAUYRT010094683.1:0-53861 GCA_963574885.1 Lepilemur ruficaudatus | reverse complement strand
ATGCCTGGTCTCTTAAGTACCCCACTGTGATTATTCAGATCTTTTTATATAAAACCATAAACTATATCTTAGTCTCTGTGTATTTTTTTTCTTTCTATTTTCTATCAATTTTCTTATCCTCTGTGGCGACCCCTATCTAAGAGACTTGGCCTGGTAGGGAGGAACAGCTGACCTCCTCACGGGCCTGCCGCATTCCCCGCAATGTTATGTCAATCTGTATATGTATATACAGAAAATTGAAATGTGTTAACTGCGTAGAAATGTCACAGGCTATCTTCTGATACATATTATATATATATATATATAATAAATATATATGTCTATTAAAATGAGACTTTGCGCTTCTTCGGGGTAAAAACTGTGCCATATTCATAAATAGAAATTATTCCTCAAGCAGACAGTAAAGAATGAGAATGGACAAAGGCAAGACTCTTTGAGGATAGATAAATGTGAAGGTGAATAAAAATGGGAATTGAGGGGCTTTGTGCCTAAAGGTGTAGTTTACAAGATATTTAGGCTTAGAATGAGAAGACAGTGAAGCCAGGAGGGCCTGCCAACCTGGGAGAATTGGAAGGGATTACAGGTCAAATACAGAAGGTCAAAAGTGGGAAACAAGAGAGGGGAAAAACGTGGAAAGATATGAAAATGTGATGAGAGAGAATAGTTTCAGAATTCAAAAACACAATGCTTGCATTCTTCAGGTATTTACAAGGCCTAGGGTATGCCCACGACAGGGAATTACAGGAGTGTTGGTCAGAATCTTTGGTGGAGTATAAGATAGATATCAGAATTGTGAAGCTACATTGTTAAATGAGTCACCACCATGATTCTGAATTTTCTGAGAACGCATTTTCTCAGGATGACAGGGAATAAATGAATGGGAAAACTGTGAGTGAAGTGTCAAATTCCTCCCTGGAGATAAGGAGTGTCTAACATATTATTAGGTTATAAAAAAACCCCAAAAACCTGGGTTTAGGAATAGGGTGGGAAAAAATGTGGCAGCTTCAAAGGAGAGGTTAGAGTGCAAAAATGGTAGAAAAAATACTCCAGAACTTAGAAGGCTTTCAGCTTCAGTCTTACACAAGTCATGTATATCCAAACCTGTTCCATCCATCCCCTTTGCTGAGAATGCACGTACCCCACACATCTCCCTTCACTGAATCAGTTTCTACCTGTTGTACAAGAATGAGCTCAGGTATCATCACCTCCAGAGAGACACTGTTGACTGCTTCAGTCTAGGTTAGGTGTCCGTACTCTGTGCCTATTACCATAAATACACTAATCACAATTTATTATAATGGTCAACTTGCATGTCCATTAGGACCATGGCGTAATAACCACTCTATTCCTAGTTCCTTTCTAGTAGTGTCTGACACATAGAATGCACCCTATAAATGTGTGTTGAATGAGTGTTTTTTTAAGTTAATATTACTATGATTTTACTTCACTAACTCTCATGTAAAAACCTCAACCCGATATGTAAGTAAAAATCATTACAACTAATTTTAATTTTCTTTCGCAAACTTCTTATCTAGAAATAATTATTGAAGGTTTGTCCTAAAACTTTGTTAAAAATAAAGAATCTTGGTACTATTCCTAGAAATATTTATTCAGAAAGTTCAGCTTGCAGCTTAGAAACCTATTTTTAACCAGTAACCCACGTGATTCTGATACATGTACTCTGAGCAACACATTTTGAAAAACATTTCCTTAAATCAAATATTTGAGATAAGGCTAGGTTAATGATTTATAAAGAATGCCATGAAAGACATATTTGGTATGACTGTTTTAGCATTTTTCATCTCTGACATGGATTTTGTCATGATTGACCATGATTTAGTCATGTACAAGTTAGTTTTCATAACAATGTTTTATAAATATGTCTAACTATGAGTAGAACAGTTGATAGTACAGCGTGTCTTATACAAAAGGAAAAGATAGCTATAGACATAATGCAGAACAAAATTCCAATATGACAGGAATTTGATTTCTTCCAAAGCTTTGTCCAAGCATCAGTAGTGGAAGCAGTTAATTTGCTAATTAACAAAATATCAGAAATTTTGTTCAATAGGTCATAAAGACTAACAATTATTTGATTAAATAAAACAAAGAAAGGGGTTTTCATGATTGCAATTCCCTTTTGTTATGAAATATATTGAATATATAAAAAGATAGAAAGAATGATACCACATACATACCCTTGTACCCACCACCCAGTTTAAGAAATAAAACATTATAAATACAGTTATACCCTGGTATACTACTCCCCAATCAATTTTCCCTCCTCATACTCACAAGCAACCAATATCCTGAATTTGGTCATTATCATTCCCAAGCATAACTTTCTACTTCTATAAAAAATGTATTAATCCATAAGCAAAATATTGTATTATTTATACTATTTCGTTATATGCCTATACTACAATTTATTTTTCCTTTCTCCTATTAAGGTTACAGTTCTTATGTCAACCTAGAGTTCTAAAATTTTCCAGTTTTAACCTCTCAGTTCCAAAGTCCTTTTTAATGTTCCTAATTTGTCTGGTTTCCTTTTGATAAACTTGAGAGGCTCAAATTCTTCCCATTTTCTACTACCACCATCCATTTTCTTATATCTTTCTAAATCCTAATTTATATGAAGTTTTTTGACAATTAAAATGAAAATGTCAAAGTAGACATGCACATAATTTTTTCTAGAGTTAAAAGTTGAAATTATGCAAAATTTATGTTTATTGAAACTTTTTGAATACACACAGGATACAGAGAACATCTGTGTTAATATGCAGACATGGTGACATTGAACTTGAATGAGGTACACAAGTGCAATCTTACCATGTTTTCAGAAGGAAAACCATAAATATCTTTTGAATAGCACTAATGATGACCATATTAAGGGAAATATATTAGGCAGCTAGTAGGTTGAATACTTTATAACATCAGCCAAGTTGTGAACTTATGATGTTTCAAGTTGAATTTAGGACATAGGCAACAAGATGGATTGGCTTTGAGAGCAGATTGGAGAGAAGACCCATTAGGGCTTGTAAGGCAAAATGCATTTGTATAGGCAACAGGTTTCTTAGTCCAAACCTGATCACCAGAAGGATGTTTCCTCTGCACTGAAGGAAGTTGATGGTGAAGTACAGGCCATCCAACAGTTAACTGGAGACCCACTACAGCCATGGTGGGAATGTCTCTCGTCCTCCTGGTGTTAGACCCTTTTAGTGTTAGGAACTGCTGGCTGTCTGGTAATACCGTGTTGTTCCCTGTATTGTTGTTGTGGCCATTGTGCCCAAAGGGGGGGGGCCTCCCTATGGGCCCATGTGTAGGCCATGAAACCTATTACCTAGGGGGTGGAATGTAAGGCAAAATGCATTTGTATAGGCAATAGTTTTCTTAGGCCAAACTAAGATGACTGCTGCATAGTTTTTCTCTGGCCACGCACTCCAGCTAGCTGGCCTTCCAGGTAGGCAGGAGTCAGCATACTTATGTAATCAAGGTTTTATCTCCTATGTGAACCCATGTGATCATGCTTTCCCATGGCATGTTGCCACTATTGTTCAGAGCCACATATAAGTGCTTGCCATGTTCTTGGCCATGCTTTTCATTGCTGCCGTATCCCCCCAACAATAAAAAGCGTGTCTCACCTGCCCGCTGCCGCTCGCCTTTTCTTCCAATTTCTGAAACTTGCACAGAAGCACACGCTAGCCATGGAGTTCCCTCCTCACAGGGCTCAGGTTTTCACAGGAGTAGACTGATCACCAAGAGATGGATCCTTGTGCTTAATATCTATTAATATTTCCCCCACCAGCTCTACTCTCCATACTTTTATTTCTGCCCTGGGCATCTAACAATTATGGGTTACATCAATAGGCTCCCATCATTTCTGGTAAATAGTTGGGTTTAGCCAAAAGAGAGCCCTGGAAAGAGGCAGAAGAGAGGGAGCACTGTGAGCCCAGAGTATGAATCTTCCAGGCATTCTCCCAGTGAGGTCAGGCTTATTCAGTTCAGGTGTTCATTAATCTCTCTTGCCAGCAGAGACAGCTTCTCTGCATAAAACACTTTCAGTAATAACACCAGGACTAGTTGCCTGTTTGTGAGTCACCACCTTTCATTTTCTCCAGGCCCATAAGAGAGTAATAGAGGGCATGTTGGGAGTGGATTATAAGGATGTTACACCAAGGCAGATAAAATTTAAGACTCAATGGACTGGCTGCATTGACATTAATATATTCACTTAGGATTCAGTTTTTGATATGCTGACTCAAGAACCTGTGAGTATAGCATTCACAATCTGCTAGATTGGCTAATTGAATTCTGGATTCAACAACAGTTAATGAGGTAAAAATGTTAGCATTTTACCAGCATACACTGGAGGCATGGTTCTCAAAAAGTAGTCCCTACACCAGCATCATCAGTCTAATCGGGTAATTTGTTATAATTGCAAATTATTGGGGACCACTCGAGAACTGCTTAATCAGAAACTCTGGTGGTAGGACCCAATAATGTGTGTTAACAAACTCTCCAGGTAATTGTGATGCACACTGATGTTTGAGAACCACTGAACTAGAGGAAAAAGGCCAAAGGTGCAGGGAAATATGAATGTTGGAATGGAACCCTTTAGGTGTAATCTCAGCTCTGTAGTAACTGAATTTGTAAGCCAATGAACAGTAGGAGGTGTTGTGGTGGATTTGGGGTCCCTAAAGTCAATGAAAATAATGGGATCCTGGTGTGGTAGAGGTCAGTGGCAGCATTTAACATTCAAGGTGTGTGCAATTTCTCAAAAAGACGGGATGTAATGGTAATCAGAGTACTTTTACCTAAAGCAAACTGTGGCAATTGCTAGCTGATCACAGGGTCCTTAGAAATTAGATAGATTCATAGCCTATTAAGTTGCTAGTTGATAATACATGTGGAAAAATTATAAATCAAGTTAGAAGCCTAACTTGAATGAAACTTGCAGCCATTAACCCAAGGAACTGCACTGGAGGAAGAAAATACCTGTCCTTGGGGGTTAATAGCTACTAACCTGGAATTTAGGTTGATGCCTTGAGACTTGAAAATGCCACTATAGTCCACTGGTCAAAGTAGGGGTTTAGTAAAATCCAATGATGGATAGAGTCTTGGCTTAGGCCCATTTCACAATACAGTCATACAAAATGTAGGACCATTTTGTGGTTATTTCCCTGGTTGCAGAGTATATAGTGGGGATAGATAAGTAATTGGCAGAATCTCTACAATGGCTCCTTGTCTCATAGAGTGAGGACTATTATGGTAGAAAAAAGTGAAGTGGGAGCTCCTTCCAAGATAGCAAAGCAAAACAGCTGGAGGAATTTGCATATTAGTGCCACCATCAAAGTCTTTAGAGATGCAGGGGAAACGATTCCTGCCACACTCTCATTTATCATGCTTGTTTGGTTGGTGCAAAAGGCAGATAGATCATGGAAAATTACAGATTATTGCAAATAATCAGGAGGTGGTGCCATTTGCAGCCATGGTTTCAAATGACATATCTTTACTGGAGCAAATTAACACAGCCCCTGGAATCTAGTATGCAGCTACTAACCTGTAACATGCTTTCCTTTAACAGTTAAGAACTATCAGAAACAGTTTACATTTACATGGCATGGACAACAATATATTATTTACTGCATCACCTCAGGGCCATGAACGCTCCTGCTCTCAGTCAAAATACAGTCACGAGAGCCTTTGATCATCTTCATATCCCACAGAATATCACTTTGGCTGATTAGATTGATGATATTACATTAATCAGACCTATTGAGTTGGAAGTAATAAGCACCCTAGATCAGTTCTAATCAAATGTCACTAGCAAAGAATAATTCTTTATATTTCCAATTTAAAACATTTAATTTTTTTTCATTTCATCAAGGACTGATACTTTTGTAAAATATAATAAACATGAAGTACTAGAAAAATGCTTATGTGCTTGGATGTTGCAAGTGTACCAAATTGCTATGTAAGTTTTAATATATTTCAATTTCTATATTTATCTTGTTGCAGACTAATGGCAAACAGTTTAGGAACTGACATGAGTCCATGGACCATACTTTGAGTAGCACTGCTACAGATGCCTTAGTAAGGCATATGAATGCCAGAGATAAACTATGCAAAAGTTCAGGACCTTCCAGATTAGTGAAGTTTCTAAGAGTCTAATGGTCTAAAGTATGCTGAAAAAATTTCTTCCAAGATGAGAGTCAAGTTGCTTCACCTTTTACTACCCACCATAAAAAATATGCATAATGTTTGGTGGACCTTTTTGGATTTGGAAGGCAACATATATCTCAGTGTACTACTCTGACAGATCTATTGGTGATCTATAGAGCTTCTAATTTTAAATAAATGCTAGAAAAGAATGGGTTCTCCATCAGTTCTGGGCTGCAATGCAACATGGTCAACTACTAAGGCTTTATGAACAGGAGGTATGCCAAGTTTCTGTGGCAGAAAGAGATGTATGCAGCCTCTGGAAAAATCCAATGGGAGAATAATAGCACAAAACCCTTAGGTTTAGAGGAAAGGTCTTACCATACTCTATTCTCCATTTGCAAAGCAGCTCCTGATTTATGAATGATCCCTAGAAGATTGTATTGCTCAGCATAAGCTGGTGTTATCTGATTCAAACAACCATGAATTTGGATGTGCACGGCATCATTTCATTTTAAAATGGTAATGGTATATACCTGGCCTAAACATATCCAAAAGCCAATGTAAACATTATGAGAAGACAATCCAGCAATCATACTTCTTGGTATTTAACCAAATGAGTTAAAAACATACAGCCACACAAAACCTTGCACACAGATGTTTATAGCAGCTTTTTCATAATTGCCAAAACTTGGAAGCAACCAAGATATTCTTCAGTAGATGAACAGATAAATAAACTGTGGTATATCCAGAAAATGGAATATTATTTAGGACTCAAATGATATTAGCTATAAAGCCATGAAAAGACATGAAGGAAACTTAAATACATGTTACTGAGTGAAAGAAACCAATATGAAAAGGCTACATACTGTATAATTCCAACTGTATGACATCCTGAAAAAGGCAAGACTATGGAGACAGTAAAAATTTCAGTGGTTACCACGGCTTAGGAAGGAGGAAGGGATGAATGGGTGGAGAACAGAGGATTTTTAGGGCCATGAAACTATTTTATATAATGTTATAATTGTGGATACATGTCATTATACATTTGTCAAAACCCATAGAAGGTACACCAATTGTGAACTCTAATGTAAACTGTGGACTTTGGGTGATAATGATTTGTCAATGAAGGACCATTGATTGTAACAAATCTACCACTCTGATGTGGAATATTCATAGTAATGGAGGCTGCACATTTGTGGGAAAATTTGGTATATGGAAATCCTGTACTTTCTGCTTGATTTCGCTGTGGACCTAAAACTGCTCTAAAAATAAACTCTATTAAAAATGATTATCAGATATCTCAAGGCTCTCAGGATATCTAGTTAAACTGCTTTACTACCTCTCCCTCAACCACACCTATTACCTTATGAGGACTTCTTTCTTAGGAGTTAGTGAGGAAAAGAAAGCATGTGCTTTATTTACAGATGTATCTGCATGGTATGCCAATATCATTGAGAAGGAATGGCTATGAAAATCACTGGTGAAAGGAAATCCTTCCAGTAGGCAGAATATTTGGCAGTATATCCAATTTGACACATCAGTGGAAGGAGAGATGTCCTGAAGTATGGATCTACATCAATTCATGAGCAAAATCTAAAAGTTTGGTTAGGGATTTGAAAAGATCAGAATTGGTAAATCAGTGACAAGGAAGTTATGGGAGAGGAGGGAGGTATTTGGATGGACCTTTTGGAATGGCCTAAAAGTATGAAGACATTCATAGCCTATACAAATGCTGACCAGAGGGCATCCATATCAGAAGAGGCTCTCAATAATCAGGTGGACAAGACGACCTGTTCTGTTGGTTAGTCAACCTCTTTCCCCAGTCACTCTGATGCTTGTTCAATGGGCTTATGTGCAAAATGTACCTGGTGGCAAAGATAGAGGCTAACCATGGACTTAAAAAATATGGTCTTTCCATTGCCAGGGCTGACTTGGCTACCACCACTTCTGAATGCCCAACCTGCTAATAGTAGGAAACAATGTTGAGTCCCTAATATGGTATTATTTTCAATAGGTTAGCAGACTATCTGGTGGCATATTGATTATATTGGACCCCTCCCCTTATGAAGGAGGCAACGCTTTGTCCCTGGTGGGATAGACACGTATTCTGGATATGAATTTCCGTTCTTTGCATGGAGAGAATGTGTCAGCACGATTGTTCTTGCACTTATAGAATGGCTTTATCCATTGCCATGGTGTCCCTCACAATATTTTCTCTAAGCAGCAGATATGTTTTACAGTAATGGGTTCACACCCATAGGATTCACTCACCTTATGTGTCTAATGTGGCCTACTGAAGATTCATTTGTTATACCAAATAGGAGAAAACAACCTGCAAGGTTAGAATGCCGTCCTAAAGGATACAATATGTGGCTTCAACCAGTGACCAATAAGTGGTGCAATTTCTTCCATAGTCAGGAACCGGGGGATTGGAGAGGGAGTGGTTCTTCTTACTATTACTTGAACAATTTTGGCTTCCATTCCCATAATCTTGGTCTTTGTGAGTTTAGAAATCCTAGTGTACAAGGGAGGAATACTTTCACCAGGAAACAAGGCCACGAGTCTGAAGGGTAGGAAGCTGAGACTTCCCTATGGCTTTATTTTTGAGCTCTTCATGCCACTAAAGCAATAAGAAAAGAAGAGAGTCACTGTATTGAACTAGGTAATTGATTCTAATTTTAAGGAAAATTTTGGGTTGTTGCTACACAATGGAGCAAAAAGGATTATGTCTGGAATCCAGGTGCTTCACTGGGATGCCTTTTGCTACTCCCTTGCCCAACTGTCTTCATCAACTGACAACTGCAACAACCCAATAAAGGCAGGACCATAAGGACTCAACTACATCAGGAATAAAGGTTTGTTATACCCAACCAGGTAAATAACCCCATCTATCTAGGTGTTGGCTGAGAGTAAGAGGAGCATGGAGTATAGAGGAAAGGCAGCTATGGTTACTGGTATAGCCTCATGAAGTTATAGAGGAGAAAAATGAGGCATTCATTATATTTCACATTCCTCTCCCCTCCCCACACCCATCATTATTTTAATGAATAATGTCAGTAGTGGCTAATATTTTAGTTGGAGTATGATGAAACTGACATCACCCTGAGATAACATGATAACTTCTGTGACTTCATGCAACTTCTTGGTTGAAAACATGAAATTTTCACTCAGTTGAAGAACAAGAATCAATGATTAGGTATAAAAAGGGTGGGAAGTGCTGGATATATCTTTCATTTGCCCCTCCAGCTCCACTCTCCACCCTTCTTCAACCTGCCCTGTGCCCCAGGAGGCTGACCTGTATAGACTACATTGACTAATGAGATCTTATGACTTCTGATTTCGAATTGGGTTCAGCTAATGGGGAACCGGGACAGATTAGAAGAGGGAAGTAAAGTCAGGGTATTTATTCACTGAAACGTCAGCTCAGGCTGCCTGTGACCATCTTCAGCTCAAAGTGGCCTTCTATACACAACTTTTATCTTTATAGTTCTAGTATCTTTCCGCCCAAAAGTAGTAACAGCTCCTTGTTACTAGCCTTGGGTTGCTGCATTATCCATGTGGTTCTTCTACACTTTGCCAACATCTTTTTAAATAGCTCTTTCGTAAATAAACCATTTTCAAATTATCTTGAGTGTCCCATCTGTTAAATGAGTAGATCTCTGTTTGATACAATTCCCCAGGCAGTGTTCTTGGTACAGCCTACTATGCCTGGCTGGGTGAGTATATGCCAGATACCTATGGGCAGTTTTCTAAAGGGTTACTCTATATATGTGCATATATGGATATATATTGGAGATAATGAAATCTTGTCCTGCTAATTGCAATTGACTTTTAGAATTTTATAGTTGATCTATGCAATATTTCAAAGGATCATTGGATTTATAAGAATCATTCATAGGAGATTCTTGCTTAGGTCCAGAAATATATGTCCATCAAGCAGGAGCAATGCCTGCTTTATGGCCATAGTATGTCTTTTTTAAAGTTTCAAATTTGGGGGTTGATATATTTATCTATATTTATCTTGTTTTATGTACTAGAACATTATTGAGATTGTTTTGTGTCATACTATGTCATGGGCTTTATCCACTGGTTTCCTTCTGGTTCATTTGTGATTTTTTTTTTTTAAAAGACAGGGTCTCCCTATGCTGTTCAGGCTTGTCTCAAACTCCTGGGCTCAAGTAATCCTCCCACCTCAGTGTAATAGGATTTTAACTGTGGTTCTTTAATTTCTGTTGCCTTTAGAATTACTTCTGTGAAACAGGCTTCTTGCATAAGTACTATGTGGTCAGATTCCTTAAGTCAAAAAAAAGGAGATTTCCCAGGTTGTTAGCATGATCGTCTAAAATTATTTGGTGCAATTCCATAGAGTCTAGAACTACCAAAGGAAGTTGTCTAAATGCTGTGGACATTAATCTCACAGTCTGCAGGCTTGTCATGCAGCAGGATGTACAAACCAAATGCAAAAACTATCAGACTACCCAGGCTTTTCTCCTTGTACAGCTTTTGCAAGGTTATATTTTCACTATTTGATCAAGATTTTTTGGAAAATAAAGTGGATTCAAATATTTGAGGACTTAACAAATCATTTTAAGTGATACAAAGTTATTTTAATGGTAAATAATTTGCTTCATATTAATATTTTACTGTTAAATTTCCATAGAGCTATAGCTTTTTGGGTTCCCAGTAAGATGGCAGAATGGGTAATCATTTTGCAGTATATACAATAATTCTACAAACTTCATTTCAGCTCAATCTCAAGGAAAAAGTAAAATATTTGCTTCTCCCACATGGTCAGCAAGACGCTAACAATAAGTAGCAATAAGATCATTTCTAATATTTCTAATGATATTAATAATTATAATCATTTTTCAAAAACACCTTCTGGGAGAAGACATCACAAAAACACCATATAGACTTCTTGATTGAATCACTCAAAGTAGTAGCTTGTTAGAGGGAAAATTAGCATATTTATGCTTTCCTTAAAACAGTTCTACACTTGCCCAGTTTCTGAACACAAATTGTATGCATGCTGGGTTAATGTTATCAGCCTCCATCATAAAAATTGATGTAACTTCTCTCCTATGAATCCTTATTTGAACATTTTTACATCCAGGAAATATAAACCATCAATAGGCTTCTATACAATCAGGATTTTTTAAAACAGTGAAAATTGGATTAATGATGCTCAGCATATTTAAATATGGAAAATTGTGTTTCTCCTGATTCTAACAGAAATTCTGTAGGCTGCACTACATTTTCTTTCATTTTATATTGGCATAAACATTCTTAATACATACTACAAAATGGATGAACCTTGAAAATATTATGCTAAATGAAAGAAGCCAGTCACTAAAGAGCACACATATTACATGATTCCATTTATATGAAATGTCCAGAACAGGGAAGTCTTCAGTAAGTATATCAGTAGTTGCTTAGAGCTGGAGAGGCTGGATAAGTTGGGAGGATAAAGGATATAGAGTTTCTTTTTGAGGTGATTAAAATGTTCTAACATTGACTATGGTTATGCTTGCATATATTTATGAATATACTAAAAACCATTGAATTGTATACTTTGAAGAGGTGAATTGTATGGTATGTTAATTATATCTCAATTAAGCTACTGTAACAAGTAAGGCAGGAAGCTTATACGTAACACCTAGTACACTGCATTCATTCAGAGTCTCCTTTGTTCCAAGGCCTGAACAAGTAATTCAATTCAATAAAAATTAGGAGGCTCTCATTGTATGCAAAAGACTGTGTAACATCATTGCCAGAGATAAAAGATGAAACAGCTTTTACCTTTAAGGAGGTTAAAATGCAGTATGGGGGGATGATACAATAATAATGATGATGTCAATTATGACAAACATAATGATGATAACAGTAGGAGAAGAAAACCCAATATTAATTGAGTATTAACTTATGTGCCTAGAACTATGTTAAATACTTTAAATGTTATATTTTTCTTATTCTCATAACAATCTTAGATTTAGATACTATTATTTTTTTTCTGATTTTGTATATGAGGAAATTGAATCACATAGAGGTGAAATAACTTATTTAGGGTCAGATAACAAGAAACGGCAAAATGAGAATTTCAACTGAGGGCTTAGTTGAGAGCCAGGGCTCTTAGCAACTACATAATATAAAGCAAATTAAGGTAAGTGCCATGACAAGAGTCAAGAAAAAGTTCTAGATCCATTTGATTAAAGAACACACCTTGTTTGCAACTCAGGAAGGAATGAGAAAGTTCAGCTCTAAATATAGGTGTTTTTGAATGTTTGACTACAATTTTCATGAGGCATGAAGTAGCTACGAACCTAGATTAAATACTTTTTGTAAAATAAACATGGCCAAACAGAAATGACTATAAGAAATGTCACAATGTCAAATGTAAACTTTCTTCTCAAAATAAAATTTTAATTATCAAGAGAGTTGTCACAAGATAGAAAGCAAGAACCCCAAATTTTATTCATTCTCCTATCTCCAATCTAAACCTTCATCTTCAGCCTGGGATCTTTTAAAGTCTTTTTGTGCTCTCAATTAAATTTCTAATCCAGGCCATATGGATTTTTCTCATCTCCCGTCTTCTTTCTTATTGATTTTTGCACTGCTTCCCTTTCCTATAGTCAAAGCTAGTTGAATGTCATGGCTAAAGCTATTCTCCTTACTAGTCACAAAGCAAATCACTAAGAACAACTTTAGTTTTTTGCACAGAGACAAATTATTTTGCTTTCAATCTGGAAGCTACTTATTAAATGCTTACCTAAATCAATTTAGTCTATTGTCCTCTACATATCTCTATAGCACTTTTCTCTACCATAAGTTCCATACTTAATTTAAAAAATAGCCTTCCTCTTTTTTATCAAGTCCTCATGAGTGCTTTTAAAATTCCCTTCACAGACCCTTTACTGGAACATTGCTTTGACTATAATCAAAGGAATAATGATGCAGTTTTATTTCTAAGTCAGTCAGCATTGCTAATAAGCATGAAATATTGTGATAGACCACTCTCTTCCTCAGTCATTACCATAAAAACCAATGCAAATAAAATGAGTATTTCCTTACACTATGGCATAAATTATCACTTCTATAGATTGGGTCGATCTATAGACTACAGGCAGATGTAGTAGAAGTGTGTTATTTTATGTATATAATGAAATAGATGTTCTAGTGTTCTGTATTATTGGTCAGATTAAGTTAGGTGATTCTACAGTAATAAAGAGACCCACAACCTCAGTGGCTTAACACGTAACAGTTTATTTCTAACTCTCAAAAAGCGTACTGCAAGTCCATCAGCACTCCAGGGCAGGTCCCTTCTAAACAGCAACTTATGAGATCCAGGTGCATCCATCTTGTAGGTATGCCATTTGGAACACATTTCATTCAGGCCACTGAGGCAGGTAACAGAGAGCTGAAGGGTCATGCAGGACTTTTTACTGCTCCAGTATGGAAACAAAACATCACTTCTGTGTACAATCCCTCTGCTAGAAGTAGTCGAATGGCATCGCCTAACTACAAGGGTCTGGGAAGTGAATGGGAGCACATAGATATATGATGAGCTGTAAATGTCTTTGCCATATTCTACAAATAATATAAGCTTTTAAAAAACATTTTAATGAACAACAATTTTGAAAAACTCTATATGAATACAAAATATCCCATAAATGTAATCATTTTTACCAGCATATACATATAGATATATTTTTAGGAAAAAGCTAGTTATGAAGCTCCAAGGTGATCTAACATGGCATTACTATAATGTTCCAAGAACCTTACTGAGAGGTTCCGATATTTCCACTGCAAAAATTTGGCGAGCTGACAGGTTATTTATCTACTAGATGTTTTCTATCATTATAATGTTACTTGTGATCCAAGGGATCTGAGACAAAATCAGCAATGTAAAAACAATAGCTATTGAGCTTCTCATCACACCAAAATATTTTGTACCTATGACATTACAATCAGCACATCCTCTGTTATAGATGTTTTTGATACATAAATTTATAATTGATGTTACTCTGATATATAAAAATGTAAAGTAAAAATAAATTTTTCAACTCCTTTTAACATTAGTGGCAAAAGTGAATCAGCAACATACACAAGGCACCAAATCTTAGTAAAATATGGACACAGTAAGATCAATGATGTCACTATTACCTAAATTTAACTCCTATTTTAATTCAATATTAATGCTTAAGACAACAAACTTTTAGACAGAATACTTACTAAGATTTTGGCAGTAGTTTTACGTAAGAAGACACACAGCGTACTAGAGGTCTGGCACTCAACTTGCTTACAGTAAACCAGCTTCAATATGAAGGCATTGAATATTTTTTAAAAACCTTCTTTTCATATGCTAAGTATTTTGGCAAGTGTGCAATTAAACACAGTAACGAAATTAATATAGCAAGATTAAGAAACTACAAACTTGAAACTTGTATGCTAAGCATAAATTATATTTAAAAACCTGGTTATATAGAATATTGCTGGGTAATTAAAACAATAGTATAAAACGTGCAAAAAAATTCATAATCTTTCTTAATCAAAAAATATCAGGGTCTATTTAAAATGATTCCCTTTGAAAGGGCACCAAAGTTAATTCAAATCATGTAATATTCAAATACTAAATACTACTCAGTACTGTATAGTGACTAGTGCTTAAGTGGAGGTAAATTTCATAGCTAAGGAGACATACTTATGCTGTAAACTGGTGTCTTTCTTGTTCACGTAGAGAAGCATACAACATCCCAGAATTTCACTAAGTAAGAAAAGAATGGCTGCTGCACTGGCAAAATTAGGGTGTGTAAGGATCAAAGGCACACTATTCAGCTAGCCAAACTGATTAGCAAACACTTCCCCCTCCCACCCCACAAGCCCTTTCCCCATGTAAACAAAAGTTCGTTAAGGAAAAAAGTAAAATAAACTAAACTCATCCACAAAAGTAAGGATTTTGAGACATCAATGTTAAGTCCTTACTTCAAAAATGTCAGCTACAATCATCTGGAAATTTCTGATTATATTTTATAGATGTATCCAAATTAGATACATTTAACCATAGATACATTTTTTTGGTCAAAATTATTCATTATCTAAAACATTTTACTTTAATTCCCAACATTTTAACCACTAGTATAACAACTGTTTTAGTTCCCAGAGGAATTAACCACTGGAAGGAAACACAGACAAACAAACAAACGAACGAACAAAACAAACCATATATTAATATTTAAGCTGCAGGCAACAATTATGGCCCTTTCTGGCACAGTGGCATTTGACTGGCAACTCAAAGTCCAGGAATAATTCTATTAACACAGGGAAATTCATGCATTTGGTAAATATGCCCTAACTTTCACAGTTGAAGTTTCCTTTTGACTTTGCTTTTTTAAAGTATGGAAATCTTGGTTTTTTTTCTTGATGTTATCCTGACTTGTGACTGGAAGCAGACTTCTTTTTCTTCTTCTTACTATGTTTCTTGTGCTGTTTCTTCTTCTTCTTCTTCTTCACTTTATCCACTACTTTTTCTCGCTCTTCATGCCTTCTCTTCTTTTTTGATTGCATCTCTTCTTCATAATCTGATTCTGATGAGGACTCAGATGATAAAGGTTTATCCTCAGGATAAGTTTTCTTTCTTTTCTTGCTGATGCTTCTAGCATACTTTTCTTTCTCTGTCTCATCCTCTGACTTCTTTTTCTTTTTTGAAGATTCCTTGCTCTCTGATTCCGATTCACATGTAGAGCTTTGTGATGATTTGTATGAACGGTTCTTCTTTTTCTTTCTCTTTTTTCCTTGTTTCTTTTCTTCATCCTCAGACTCTGAAGAACTGCTTGAAGAATCAGAGCTTGATGAAGAAGAAGATGAAGGCTGACAAGATTTCTTCTTTTTCCTTTTCTTTCTTTCTCTTTTTTTAGATGAGCTCTCATTTCCACTTAATAATTTCTCTCTGCTTTTTTCGAGCTCTTTCTTCCAATTCTCATTCATTTTTTCTTCGAATTCAGCTAATGCTTTAGAACCTTTCTTTTTCTTTTCTAATTGTTTCTTCACTTCTTCCCAGGTGGGCCTTGGTCGATTTAGGTAATCTTGGATTGTTGGGCCTGCAGATTGAGTTGGGCCTCTCCATCTGGCCATTGCTATAGGATTCATATAGGCCACCCGATTATCCCGCTTCCCCATGGTGCCTGATGGTTTTCAGGGCAAACTCTCAGATGCCAAGGAGAACAAGAATAGATACTCTCCTTAGTTCTTCACCTGCTGGTATATCAAGCAGCCTGCATTCTGTGAGAAAAGCAGATAGAATGATTACAAAACACCTTTAATATATGATAAAATAAACACATAAGTTTAATTAAAAATCTGTTCCCAGCAGATCATCTCCAACTTATGAAAGTGCAGTACAACCCACTCTACTCCTTTTGAGATTAACTTGGGAATCACACCTGAAAAATCATTCTCTATTAACTCTCACATTCAATCCATTAATAAATCCTGCTGTTTAAACCTCCACAATAGGCCTCATACCCATTCACTTCTCTCCAAATATATTGTCATCAACTTGGTCCAGGTCACTACCATCTCTCACCTGGACCATTAATCTGTAGTATCTATTAAATATTTATTATCTGTCAGGGACTCTGTAGTGTTTACAATGGATTATGTCATTCAATCACTAGACTAAACCTATGAAGTTGATTCATTATTATCCCTATTTCATGGTTGGAGAAACTGAGGCTTAGAAAATGAGTATAATTGCATAAAGTAACATGGCTAATAAATGGCAGAACCAGAATTTAAACCAAGAAAGCCTGATTCCAAAGCCTGCACATATAACATAACAATATACTATCTCCTTATACCAATCTTTTAATTGGTAGCCTTATTTCCACCCTTACTCCCTTCTCTTCTAGTCCCACACTGTAATCAGAGGGAATGTAAAATACTCCAGTGGCTTTACATATTAATGAGAGTCAAATCTAAACTCCCATAAAGGTCCTATATGATCTGCCCTATGTCTCTTACTTTCATCTACACTGTCACTCAGCCCTTTTCTCAATTCTTTCTCCTCCAGTCTTCTCTTGATTTCTGGAACATGCTAAGCTTAGCCAGTATGGAAAATTACACCTCGTCTTTCAGGTCTCAGCTTAAATGTCAATTGCTCAGAAAGGCAACTATTAGGTTAAACTACATAAAACTGCCAATTTCACAGGACACACACAATTCAAATACTGTTAATTTTATATGGCTCAACCTTATACTAAAGTAGGTTGCCTCTCTGTCTACCCATCATCCTAATTTTCTTGTATCACAGTTACTTGTTTCTTTTATTCACAGCATTTATTAAATTGGTAATTGTTTTATTGTTCAGTTGTATTATCTACTGCTAAATGTAAAACCAAGAAGGACAGAGGCCCTATCTGGCTTATTTAAGTCACCATGATGTTCCCAGTACCTAGGATAGCATCTGACAAATACTAAGTACTCAATAAATATTTGCTCAGTAAAAAATAAATGAATGCATGGATAGATGGATGGACGGATAACTCTGGGAAAGAGGAGCATGCAGAGGGAGGCTCCTAGAGTTGGTGATGTCTACATAGGATTTTAACAAATGAACAGAATTTACCCAGGAAATGAGGAAATGAAGGGCATTCCAGGCAGAGGAAACAATATGTGAAGAAACACAGGGATTTGAAAGAACACCAGGTATTTAATGTTGATAGAGCCTAAAGAGCAACAGAGCAGGGGGTAGGAGACAAGATTGCATAGACAGGAAGAAGCCTGATTATGGAGGCCCTCTCAGGTCATTTTAAAATCTTGGATTTCTCCCTATAGTTGAGAAGGAGCCAGTAAAGTATTTGAAATAGAAGAGAAAGATGAACAGACTTATCATAGATTTTTCTGTCAGTCTCCATCTTGACTCTGACCCTTTAAATCAACCTAACATACCTACCCATCATCAACTCAATGGTACAGACAGTTCAGTGACTCTTGATGATAGTTTCCTGCATTAGATTTGCTGTTCTTGATCTTATTCTCCTTCTCCTTTAGTTCTCTCCAGCTCCTCTTATGTCTTTATTTTTCTTCTTATTCCTACCCTAAAAACTTGTCAAACATCACTGTGTCCCTGACTTGATCACTAGAAGCCCTTAAGGACTTTAGTTCATGCTCAACTTGCAGGTTCTTTCTGCTACTTGACACTTAGAATAACATAATCCGTTCTAATTTCAGTTCCTTGAGATATAGTCCTGACATCACCTAGAAAGACAGGCAAAGGCCAGTTCACAAAGGCTTTGGATGCTATGCTAAGGAGGCTGGAATATATCCTGTTGGACTTATAGTGAAGCCAATGGAGAGATACTATTTTAAGCAGAAGAGTGATACGGTCACATTTGAATACTTAAGAGACAATTATTTACAGAGGGAAAAATGTATTGGAGTCAGGTAAGACTGAAAGCAATGAGACAACTTAAGTATTCATGCAGACATAAAACAAAAGAATTTGAACTACAACAGTGATATTGTGAATGAGAAGAAGGGAAAATATATGAGACATGTTGAAGAGATTCTACTGAAATTAGTGACCAACTGGATACAAAGGGTGAGAGAGAAAGGAATCCAGGGCAAGGCTCTGGCTTAAGACACCAGATAAAAGGCACTGCCAACAACTAGGTAATAAAGGAAATGACATCAACTTTGAGAAAAGGTTCTCGGTTTCATTTTGGATTTGTAAAGTTTAAGTACCTGGAAGACATCAGAATAAATCCGCACGTAGGTAATTGAATGTATGGGTGTTGGCACTTTTAGAATGTGATCTGAGTTAGAGATATAGGATTGGGCAGTCACTGAGTGATGGCTGAAGTCATGAGAGAAAAGGTTTCAAATGAGTAAAAGGTTGAATATTGGATCCAACTCAACACCAAAATGCAAGGGGTAGAAGAGATTAAAAAAAAAAAAGCCTGTAAACCATGCTTTAGGAAATTAGCCAGTGTGGTAAGAGCTAGATTGGTATCAGAAAAAAAGAGTCATGGAAACCTAGGGAGAATAAAGTTTCAAGGTGAAAGCAGTAATCCTCATAATTCCATAATGTTTACATTTTCTACAATAAGTAAGAGCTAGGCTAGACTGGTATCAGAAAACAAAGTAAGAGTCACAGAAACACAAGGAAAATAAAGTTCTAAGGTGATGGCAATAATGCTCATGACTCCATAATGTTTACTTTTCTATGATAAGCAGGTATTACCTTTACCTTTGATAAATCCAGAAGAAAAAGAAAGAAAATATGTCATAGACAACAGTATTAAATGCAACAGATAGGTCAAGTATAATAACATCTGAAAATGTTCAGCACACATAGCTATTAAGTCATTAGTAATCTTTGCTAATGTAATTTCAATTAGTGATGGCAGAAGCCAGATGACAGTGGGTTAAAGACTGAATGGAATTGAGAAAGTAGAGACCTAGAGTACATAGACTTAGTTGAGAAGGAAAGTAAAGAGATAAGAAAATAATTATAAGTGATACAGAGTTAAAGAAAATTATTTTTTGTTCTTCATTTTTAGCATGGAAGAATCTTGAGCATATTCATAGAATGTCTAGAAGGATAAAGTACAAAGAGAAAACATTTTTAAAAGATAGGTAAGAGAGGGAATACCTGATGTGGCAAGACCAAAGAAGCAGCAGAAAGGAATCAAATCAAACTGAGAGGTGGAAGGCATCTCTTCTTCCAAGAGCAGAGGCAATGAATAAAGAAAGGTTATGGATGTAGGGGTTTTTTGAAAGGTGGTAGGAGGTAAAAGGGAGAAAGTTGACTATTTCTCACACACAGGCCTTCGTTTTCACTCAATGATAGGTGCCAAGGTCATTTTCTAAGATTAAGACAGCATATGAGTGTTGAGATCACTAGTTAAAACTTGGAATAACAGCAGAAGAGAATAGGAGAGGGCGCTGACACCACACAAGTGTTGTGGGAGGCCTTTGGAACTGCAGAATCTGTGTGCTCCTTTCCCAGAAGATAAATCACGCTGAAAAAAGAGAAAAAGTAACACTAACAAAGGCTCTTGCTCGAACGCTCTTCGTTTCAAAAGTATTGTGGTTTACCTTCTCTGTTTCTATAATAGAACAAATAGAAACTTGATTCTCCGTATCTCTACTTATTTGCATGAAATATGCTAAAATTTATAAAGATTAAATATAAATTGTGACAATCATGCTGGTAATCTGGATGTTATAATAGCATTTGTTCATTGATTCCTATAACAATTCCCTTTTTATCTTGTATTATATTTCAGACACTGTATTATATGCCACGGAGATTATGGTCTGGTAAAGGTAATAGTCATTACACAAATATCAAACAAATGGGTATATAATCATGATTGGAAAGGTGAAGAAGTACTGGATGCTATGAAAGGTATAATGAGGGGCCTAACTAAGAAGGGAAGTTCAAGTCTGAGATACTGACTTAATCTGAGAACTGATGAATAAACCAGAGCTAGCCACATGAAGGGGTTAAACTGGATGATAGTAATAAAAGAGACAAATCTGAATGAATTTTACAAGCCGAAGGAATACCATATGCTAAAGCCTTGAGGTAAAAAAGAAAAGCTGAATACAATGCAAAATATTCACATTATTATGCTGTTATAAACTAGTTATCTCAATTTCTCCTTGAAAGTGATTATATTTATATGATTTGTTATTGAACATGGTCAGGTAAAAGTCACTATGAATTTAAGTTAATTGAAAACATAGTTTAATGTTTCACAGTGTAATTTCTATCATAAATATCACCAAAACTAATTATTTTGGAGACATTTTCTATTTTATAAATCATTTCATTGAATTCAGTGAGATGTATAATTGTAGATGAATTCTCACAGACAGATGCACTTGAGTTGAAAATATTTTTCAAAATAGTTGGCAAACCCTCTGAGACTTAATCTGAAACATCCAACTCTCATGCAAGTGTATGGGCATTTGGATGAGGCTCCTATTAAGAAAACCTTAATGCTCTTTGTTCATATTAGTTCATATAAATACCATGCTACTGAAATAAATGTCTCCTAGAAAGCTACTTAAAGTATTTAAGATAGCAATGGAACTATTAAATTATAAAATGATAATAACTGCACATATATACTAATACCTTTAATTACCACAATATGTTTTGCCATTTCACAACGGATGATAACACAGAGAACAACCACAGTGCAATCTAATTCATAGGCCAAATAAGAAATAGAAAGAGTTTATGAAAACATTTAATGGTATTTCACAACTTCCTAGAAACACTTAGCTCTAGTAAGGGTGTGTAATATGATAGATATCCTTTTTACAGGAAAAAAAAAACAAGCATGAACACATCCTATTCCAGTTGTAAACACGACTCTTCTGAAGGAGAAATGAATGAACACTATGCTGTGTTGAAATCATTCTCCTCATGTAAATTCCCTCTAGCATATTTGTGTCAAGGAACATTCATCATTCTAAGGAAAACATATAGAATTTAAAATACTGCTTCCTTTTTCTTTCCTCAAAAGAATTATCAAATGATAAAGAATCAGCCTCTACCATCTTAAGGATGATACCAGAAAGCTTACAGCAGCAACAAAATACTATAGATCCAAGTGATAAAAAAGAAAAGAATGGCTATCAGAGGGCAGAAGCTCCAAATCTAAATTTTTAGTCCAGTGTTCTTTTTAAAGAAACAAGCACTTCACCCTCTTACTTATTTTAATATAGTAATACATTTTGGATTTTAAATTCATAAAAACAAATCATCATTATTGTTTGTATTTTATGCTAAAGAAGTGAAATGTATTTTTAAACAAACTTTTGACTTAAAATAGTTTTAGATTTACAGAAAAGTTGGAAGTATAATACAGGCAATTCCTTATCCTCTCCATCCAGTTTCCCTTATGATTAATACTGTACACTGATATGGAACATCTGCCACAACTAATGAACCAATACTGAAACCACATTGTTATTAACTAAAGTCCATTCTTTATTCAAAGCTCCTTAGTTTTTAGCTAACCTCCTTTTTCTGCCCCAAGAATCCATCTAAAGATACTACTTTACATTTAGTCATCATGTCTCCTAGGCTCCTCTAGACAGTGGCAGCTCATCAGAATTTGTTTTTGATGACATTGACTGTTTTTAAGATTGATTATTTTATAGAATTTTCTTCAAATTGGGTTTGTGTGATGTTTTTATCATAGCTAGACTTAGGTTGTAAGTTTTGGGGACAAAGAACACAAAAGTCAAGTACCATTCTCATAATATCATATTGAGGGTACACGCTACTCACATAACTTATCACTAACGTTGTTAACCTTGATCATTTGAGCTTGTATTTGTCAGTTTTCTCCACTGTAAGGTTACTATCCCTACTTTTCCATACTGCACTCTTTGAAAGGAAGTCACTATGTGCAGCCCACACTTAAGGAATGGGGAGTTATGTTCCACCTCCTTGCGGGGAGAACGCATACATAAATTATTTGTAATTCATCTGTACAACATATTTGTCTATTCATCTCCATTAATATATTTATTCAATAATTTATTTATATCAGTATGGATTCATGAATAATGATTTTATACTTTGGGTGACCCAATACTACTTTATATTGTTACTTAGATTGTTCCAGCTTTGGCTATTGGAAGCTCTTTTAAGTTGGCTCCTGTGTCCCTCTGCCATAACTCCATCATTTTGTTTCTTAAGTACTTTCTTACTTTCTGGCTTTTATAAGATACTCCAGGATCATTTTGCATATCCCCTGCATTAGCCCTAGAATCAGCCATTTCTAAAAAGAACTCTTGTTCCTTTTGTTGTAGAATGACATTAGAAAACAAGACCTGGGTACTGATGTGTGCTCATTTCTATTTGGATATTGTTGTTTCTAAGCTCTCTCAGCAGACAGAGCTAGGAAGTATATTAAATGCTTTTAATTAATTCAGTCATGTATTAAGTTTGAACTAAGTACTTGGCACTTGGACTACAGATATGAATTATTTAGAGACAGTATACAAAACACTATGTTGACCAAAATGTGACATATGGGTGGCATTACTGACTCATCATCAAAAAAGTGCATGTTATGGTTATTTCTCAAATAGTAGGAATAGATCTCTACTGCATACATTTCAGAAATTGAAAGGCTGAGTATAGTCTAAAGAAAAGAGCAAAAGCCCTCAGAAGAACTAAATTCACAAGCTTTGTCCCTTTAGCACTTTGCACTAGCTAAGAAGGCATGAACAAAGTAACAACAGTGTCTATAGTGCCAGTGTCAGTGCTTTAGGAAATCCTCTGTAGAAATCCATTATATACATAAGTATCAAATTCAAATAAGCATTTGCCAAAAAGCTTCTTGCTTTGTCAGTGCACTTGATATGCATTGGATATTCACTAGCAAATTTCTTGATTCTCCCTTGACAAAAGATTTTGCTCTAGAATGCTTTTAGATATGATGAGACATGGCTGTACATGATATAACCAAAATGTCATAGAGCCCTGAAAATTCCAGTCCCTCTATTCAAGGGATCATCTTACATGAATCAAAGCTAATTGAATACTAGTTTCTTTCCATCTGTGTGTGACATGACTACTCCTATAAAAATATACCCCAAAGCAATATTATTTGCCCCACATCCCCTGTCCATAGTCCAAGTTTCTATTTAACAAATATCTTGCAACATGAATTTTGTAGAAATCCTTCACAAGATCGTTCAAATCACAAAGCTTATTAAATCAGTGTGTAGTTCAGCACAGAACATCTAAAATCAATTTCATTCACATTTGACTAATATGCAAATGGAATATTCTTTCAAACTTTCAGAGTATGATAAAACTGGACCTTCCATTTATTCTTTATAATTTCATCTACATTTTAGTTTTAAACTAAAGAGATATATTTTATAATATAGGACCATGATATGCCTCTTGAGGCAATGAACTATGCATACAAACTGATGTGCAATCTAAAATCTGTCAACATTTCCCTAGGATCTAGTTGTGCCAAGATATACTTGTCATTGCTTCTAACAACTTATAAAAGATAAGGCTTTAAGCATAGGAATAAAAATACCAGGGGAGCCCCTTACTATTTTCCCAGAAAACATAGTTCAAAACACATCTATTTATGCACAGCTTTAAACAGCCTTACTTGGTTTTACATATATCAATGCCTCAATCACTACCTTCTGCAACCTGCCACCCTGATGTGAATTTTTTTTTCCAAAAATGTTATTGGGGGAAAACTACAAAACATTTACAGTACAATGTTTACAGTCACAATTTGTAGTGAGCTGATTTCCCAAAATATATTACCACTCAAGTTGACTTATCTTGTTACATTCAAAAACCTACTCTGTCAAATAGTCCAGAGAGTACATACATAGTGCTCTACCTGTACCTACATACAACCAACAATCTATTTTAAGTGTACAATTAAATGATTTTCAGTGAATTTACCGAGGTGTACAGTTAATCACATAATTCAGTTTTAGAGAATTTTTTAATGTATTTCTAAAATAGAGAAGAGAGAATGTGATGTGAATATACTAGCTATGAAATACCTAAAAGTACCACAGTTATTTATTGAAGCTGGGTAAACTTACATGAGTTACATATTTTCTCACATTCCAAATGACTACATAGGCATATTTCCTTAAAATTCAAAGGCCAGAACATATAGACTTATTTTTTTAATTTCAAAATAACTAACAATTAGAACAATTAGAACAATCTAATCATTGTTCTAAAACTCTATCTTCTTTTTATTTCAGGAAATTATGAGAGTACAAATATTTTGGTTACATTTTATATCTTTGCCTCTCCCTAGCAAGGGTTAGAGGCATGCCCTTCCCCTCTACAATGCTCTTCTTAAACAAAATTCTGCTCAATACCTACACTCCTATTTTATATTTCAATTGTGCTTTAAATTTAACAAAGCCAATTAATGAAAGGGCAATATTTGGGTGATTTTTTATAAAATACAACTAATAATAATTTTCCCCACCCTAAACAATCTAAGAAATATTCATTTTCGATTTTCCTCAGTATCCCTAAGACAGGAACTTAAAGTATGATCCCAGGATCACGGGAGTCTCCAAGGTTCTCCTTTTTCTGACTACATTATTTGTGTGAGGCCTGATTTCCTTCATATACTTCAATAATAAGATCATATTACAACAAACTGCATACAGAAGCAGATATGAGAATTAATGAATTATTGTTGGGGCATTAAAGAAATCTGAAAAATATAAAATAATATATATCTCTTCTCACTAAATATTTTTCATTTTGAAAATACAGTTTTTTAATAAAATGTTTTCTAGTAATGGGTTTATTCTTGGCATTTTCAAATCAGTTAAATATTTTAAATATTTCTCAGTTTTAGTTTTAATACCACAAATATCAACAGCTATTATACATCAGATATCATGTACCACATGCTCCTTAAAGTCCTCAGTAATTTTGTAATAGTGTAAAGGAATCCTGAGACCAAAAAGTTTGAGAACGACTGCTCTGAAAAAAACATCTCTCAAATAATGTCCATGACCACTTGCATCAGAGTCATCTGGGATATTTGTTAATATTATAGATTTTTGATTCCACAGAAGACCTACTAAATCATAATTTTGGGGAGACTGATCATAAATTTACATTTGCAATACAGCCCCCAGGTGATTCATCTGTACACTAAAGTTAGACAAATCAAAAGGAGAGGTATATAAAGATTGGAGTGTGATGAATTCAAAACCCAGTTCTGCCCCTTTCTGATTGTAACCCTAGCCAGTTATCATTCTTAAGCAACTTCCAGTTTTTATTTTCCCCTCCCGTTATCTCCTGAATCCTCTTATAACTGCATATCCTCAATTAAATAATTGATTATTTCCTGAGGAAGCTCTAAGTTTTTACATCAGGGAAGTTTCAGGGATAGCAATCTGGGTCTTGTAGTCACTTAAAAGTTGCACTACCATAGGAAACACACTTTTACTTAGATTGTCTTATTTGAGGTGGCTATGGGGAAATGATGGCAATTCTAGGGGGATACTCTTCTCCCAGGCTATTCCTCGGCTTCACCACTTACCTATTTGTTTCCGCTACTGAACAGGGAAGACCTCCCCAGAAGATTTTATTTTCTGTTCTTCACGTTTGAGTACTTGGCGCCATGAGGCTGGCAGCCATTTTGTCTTCCCCCAGCCCCGCCCCAAATCCTTTATCCTTATAAAGCTGCCATCTACTTCTTCAATGGATGGTTATAAATTCAGCCAGTTAACAGAAACCTAACAGAAACCCTCAAAATGTCACCCAGCAATGAACGAACTCTTCAAAAATCACAGAGTCATTTAAAGATAGAAAAATTCTCCTCTGTAGGACAGTGCTGCTCAAGTTATAGTTCCCTAACCCTCAGGTTCAGAATCATACAGGTGATTTTTTAAAATGCAGATTCCTGTGCTCTACCCCAGACCAAGTGTATTATAATCCCTGAGAGGAAGACCCAGGAATTTTTGAAATGTCCTCAGATTATTATGGTAGAAACTAAAGTCTGAAAACCATTGCCATAGGAAATATTTCATCAAAAAACAATAAAAGAATAGGAAAAATATACACATTTTCTATTATCATCTAGTTCTTTTATTGATGATAAATGAATGGATGATGTCACCTACATGCCCTTCCATAAAGACATCATAATATTTGCTTTCTTTCATGTAGACACTATCTACTATTCTGCCAGTGTGCCAGTAGTATCAGAATTAGTGAGGGTAATTCACACTAGCTAACGTCACAAGATATCCAAGAATGCCCATATATTAGCTTATAATGGGAAATATTGCAAATGCATGATGTTCAGTTTGATAACCAGTATATTTAGTACCTATTAGAGAATACACACAACAAAACCAAATTATAATCAGAGAGTTTCTTGTTGAACCTGGAATCATTAAAAAGGGAATCAGTACATATTATCAATGACAACTGACTCAAGGTTTCATTTGATATACTTATCCATCTCCATCATTGAGTTGGGGACTGTAATCAGGGCACTCTCTTTCCTAGAAGTGATGGAAATCCACAACTAGTTCTCTGATTTTCTCTACTGTAATATTTTTTTTCCTGAAAGTTCAGTTTCTTGTTAAATGATTAGATTTTACTTTTTAAATTTGTAATCACAGTCTGTTCATGACTCCCTGAGACTCAACCAACACTTTGAGTGTTTCCAAATTGAATTACCTACTCACAAACTATCTCTTGGATTAATTTCGCAGGCAGTTAATCTCACCGGGGATTTTAATTTTTCCTAAGTCCACTTTGAATTTCTGACCTCTTTGTATTGATTTTACTAGACACTTGAAATTTTAAAAATATAAACAATAAACTTTTATTTTTTTTTTAATTTTTTTGAGACAGAGTCTCACTCTGTTGCCCAGGCCAGAGTGCTGTGGCATCAGCCTAGCTCACAGCAACCTCAAACTCCTGGGCTCTAGCAATTCTTCTGCCTTAGCCTCCTGAGTAGCTGGTACTACAGGCATGTGCCAACATGCCCGGCTAATGTTTTCTATATATTTTTAGTTGGCAAATTAATTTCTTTCTATTTTTTTTTTTTTAGTAGAGATGGGGTCTCGCTCTTGCTCAGGCTGATTTCGAACTCCTAACCTTGAGCGATCCTCCCGCCTTGGCCTCCCAGAGTGCTAGGATTACAGGCGTGAGCCACTGCTCCCGGCTCAGCAATAAACTTTTAAAGAGTGCTTAAAAATATTCAGAATAATGTTTATACCTGTATTCTAATGTTAGCATCATAGCAGAAGTTTTGCGCTGTAATTGTTATAGTAATTGGAGAATATTTTCAAAATGTTTACTGTGTTAAAATATAATTCCGAATGAAATTATTATAAACAATAAGCATGCCTTATAATCTTTCCCAAAAGATGTTTAGACTTACTGGCATTTTCATCTTTTTGCACTTTAACTCCAGCTACTCTTTATTTTACCCTCACCTTCTAGACAAAGAGGATCCCTGTTTTGCCAACCCAATATTATTCCTCTTGGTGGTCACTAATTGTTTCCCTTTTTAAAAAATACCCCCTGTGTGTTTTAAAAGGTCTAAAATATAGGTTTTTTATTGTACTGGATAATAATCAACATTTGTATTTTAATGAAGATTACATTCCTAATCCATTTATCTAGGCAATTCTTTGTTCAGTCTTTGTTCAAGCATTTTACATTGTGGAACTACTTCACAATAATCACCTGAAGGAAGCAAATGCTAACCTAGTTGTTAATTCAACCTTATAAAACTTTGTTATAAAACCTTTATAAGAAGTATGAGTTACAAAAAATGATAATAATAAAATTAGTACTCAAATCCATGCATGTGAACTGCATTAAGAAGGGCTTTGTACTTAAAACAAAACAAGGTTCTAAACAACCCTATTAAAAAGTGGGAAAAAGATATGAACAAAAGTTTTTCAAAAGAAGATAGACAAATGGCCAATAAACATATGATGAAAGGCTCAACATCACTAATCATCAGGGAAATGCAAATTAAAACCACAATGAGATATCACCTTACCCCTGTCAGAATGTCCATTATTAAAAAGTCAATAAACGATAGATGCTGGTGTGGATGTGGAGAGAAAGGAATGCTGATACGCTGTTGGTGGGACTGCTAAATAGTACAACCTCTATGGAAAATGGTATGGAAGTTTCTCAAAGAACTAAAAGTAGACCTACCATTCGATCCAGCAATCAGACCTCTGGCTATCTACCCAAAGGAAAAGAAGTCATTTTATCAAGAAGACACCTGCACTCAAATGTTTATTGTCTCAAAATTCATAATTACAAAGATGTGGAATCAACCTAAGTGCCCATCAATTCATGTTCATGTGTGGATTAAGGAAATGTTGGGGAATATATATATATATATATATATATATATATATATGTTGGAGTATTACTCAGCCATTAAAAGGAATGAAATAATGCCATTTGCAGCAACTTAGATGGAACTGGAGAACATTATCCTAAGTAATATATCTCAGGAATGGAAAAACAAACACTACATGTACTCTCTAATAACTGAGAGCTAATCGATGGGCACACATGGGCACAAAGAGATGTAAAGGCCATAGGGAATCAAGAAGGGGGGAGAGGGGAGAAAAGGAGGGGTAAAGACCTACTTATTAGGTAAAATGAACACTATTTGCATGATGGGCTCACAAAAAGCCCCAACTTAAAAACCTTTGCACCCCCTTAATATTTTGAAATTTTTAAAAAAGGGAGTCTAATCTTACATGTCACATATACTAGTTGTCTAACTATATGCTGGTCTTTAGCCTCTATTATTCTAGTCTTCATATTGATAAAATGTGAAAAGTTATCTCTATTTTATGGGTTTTTGTGAAAACCAAAAATGGTATATATGAACACACTTCAAAAAGGTAAATGTGTCATATTGATGTAATGTAATTTCATATTGTTAGAATTGTTAATATTAAGAATTGTTATGTCATGATAAAGGGAGAACCATATGACTCTATTTACCAAAATTTGAAAGCAAATTTTGAAATTAAAGAATAATATCTAAGTAACATCACCACCCCCCCGCCACACACATACACAAACTTACTTTCTCTCTCATTGATAAGCTTTTAGGAGGGTCTTATAAATAATACAGATTGCCATGCAAATGCTGTACACTGGGTATGCCCAGCTTGCATGCATATTATTCTTTACTCTTTTCTCTCTGTCCAGTCCATCTTTGACACTGCCAACTGAAGTTCCCTACCTTAAAAAAAAGCCTGATTTGATCAGTCCCTAATGTTTATTTAATTAAATTCAAATTCATTAGTTTGGCAGAAAGACCCTGGCCTTAACCTCCTTCTCCAAACTCATGTCCCCTTAACTTTCTTCCTCTTATTCTCTTCTCTTCCTCAGTCTATCACTTTGGCCTCTATGCTATAGCCACAGAAAATACTCTACCATTCCCTAAATATTGAAATCTTTTCTAATTCTTTGACTTTGAACAAGCATTTTGTTTCCTTCAGCTGGAAAGCTTTCATTTAATCCCTGAGTTTCCAGATTTGCCTAACAGTAAATAATTTATTTCTACCCTATATTTCTATGGCATGTTATTCACGCATTCATTTGTCGAATATTTACTGAGTGTCTATTATGTTCCCAGTACCGTGCTAGGAAATACTGGTGACATAGAAGTGAACAATACAATCATGGTCCCTAATTTCATAGATTTTATGGATGCTCATATTAAATAAAGAATCTACAAATAACTACATAATTAAAACTGTAATAGTGCCATAAAGAAAATGTATAGGATTCAATGACAGCATATAACTAGTACCTTTACCACAGCAATAATGATTTACTCATCTATTATTTCTCATGCTTTCAAACACATAAGAAGTACGAGATATATCTGGTTGTTTATTCAAATTAAATTATATAGCCAATTTTAGTAGCAATTTCATCACAACTCTAAGTATATAATCGATTCAAAGCAAAAACAAAAGACCTATTCAGTAACCTAAATGTTTTGTCTTTATAAGACAAGTGGTAATTTAACATGTTTTTTGACTGAATTGACATACTCGACACATATTATGTCACTGATCCTTTGGAGTTAGAAGCAATTGGAACATAAATTCTCATAAAAATACACAGATGATAGAACTTTCATCTATGGGTGAGAAATCAGGAAATCCTTTTCCCAAAAGCACTACAGGTTGAATATTCCTAATCGGAAAATCAGAAATCCAAAAATGCTCCCAAACCTGAAACTTTTTGAGTGCCAAAATGACACTTACAGGAAATGCTCATTAGAGCATTTTGGATTTGAGATATTTGAATTAGAGATCTTGAACCAGTAAGTATAATGAAAATATTCCAAAATTTGAAAAACTCTGAAATCCAAAACACTTCTCATTCCGAGTAATTCAGATAAGGGATACTCAACCTGTACAAACCTGGACAGACTTAACAAAAGGAACCATCTCAGCACTCTGGAAATTGAGCAAAAACATACATCCATTTGAGAAACATTTATGCTTGAAAAATTGCTGACCTGGGTATAAGAACAGTGGGTATCTGTGGCCCACTATGAGATCTGTTCTCATACATCCTGCCCTCAGCTCATTTGGATCAAAGTTTCTGCCAGGACTTCACTGAAAACCACAAAGCACTGCTGAGAGAAATTAAAAAAAAAAAAAAACCTAAATAAATGAAGAGACATTTCATGTTCTTGGGTTGGAAGATTCAACATTGTCAAGATGGCAATTATTCCCAGATTGATTGAAAGATTAACCCTTGTTCCCACATCCAGGTTTAAGCAAATATTCTTGTTTTCTGTCTTTATGAATTTTCCTCTTCTGTACTTTCCATATAAATGGACTCATACAATATGTGGCCCATTATGCCTGGCTGTTTTCACTGGGAACATAAAGTTTTTGAGGTCCATCTGTGTTACAGCATGGATCAATAGTTTATTCCTTTTGAATGATGAATAGTTCCATTGTATGACTATATCATATTTTGTTCATCCATTTACCAGGTGATGGACATTTGGATTGTTTCCACTTTTTGCTATTATTAGCAATGCCACAATGAATATTTACATACATGTCTTTGTGTGGACATAGGTTTTCATTTCTCATGGATATATTCCTAGGAGCAATAAAAAACTCAAAAAACCTCATGCTCAAAGAAGCCAGGCACAATGGACCACATATTGTATGATTCCATTTATATGAAAAGCATAGAAGAGGTAAATTTATAAAGACAGAAAACCAGAGTATTTGCTTAAGCCTGGATGTGGGAGCAAGTATTAACTGCTAAGAGCCCTCAGAGAACATTTTCAGATGAAAAAATTCTAAAACTTAATTATAGTAATGGTTCTACAAGTCTATAAATTTACTAAAATCATTGAATTATACACTAGTAATAAGTGAATTTTATAGTATGTAATTATATTTCAATACAGCTTTTTTTATTTTTTTAGAGACAGGGTCTTGCTCTGTCACCCAGACTGGAGTGCAGTGGCACTACCATAGCTCACTGCAGCCTAGAACTCCTGGGCTCAAGCAATCCTCCTGCCTCAGCCTACTGAGTAGCTAGGACTACAGGCATGTGCCACCATACCTGGCTATTTTTTCTTATTTTTAGTAGAGAAAGGGTCTCACTGTGTTGCCCAGGCTGGTCTCAAACTCCTGGCTTCATGCAATCCTCCCACCTCAGCCTTCCAAAGTGCTGGGATTATAGGGGTGGACTACCATGCTTGGCCCTACTTCCAGATATATTTATGCATATTTATACTCTTTATTTAAAAAATAAGGTCATATATATAATATTTGGTAATGTACTTAAAGGACTGAATACTATGACTATTTTTCTAAGTCAATAAATATTTATCACTGTTGATAGCAGATTAGTGTTCCTTTACATAGATGGACTTTATTTTATGTAATCAAACTATTGCTGTTACCAAAATATTTCTAAAAATTTAAAAATGATTACTGCTACCTATTATATTAAATCTAAACTTATAACATTCTCTTTCAAAGTCTTTCCCAACTGGAATGTTCTCCAATAACATCTTAACATTTTCCAACTTAAACCCTTTATCCCAGACAAAGCAATCTGCTTGTACTTTAAATATCTAGTTAAGTCCTGCATTTTACATCTTCTTATGTGACTATCACTGATATATATAATTTTCACATGCTACTTTTTACTTATTTATATAATTTCTCCAGGGATGCCTCATGCTTTTATCTTTTTTCCCTCCTAAATTAGGTTGTGAGCTACTCCTAAGGCAACTTTCAAGGTTGTCTGATACTTCTGTACCCTCAAAGCAGCTACTACAGTGCTGAGTATACAGTAGGTGATCATTAAATTAGTGTTGATTTAAATCAATGATTCACATTCTTGCATTCATTTACTGCAAGTTTATGAGCACCTATTACGTGCATAACACTGGGTTAAGTGCCATTAAGAAAACAAATAAATAAACAATATATGATCTCTCAAGGACTTTATAATGTATCTGGAAGAAGTAAGGCATATGAATGGTGAGACAACAATATGAGACTACCATCGAAAATGTTATCAAAAAGGAATCCATGATTAAGAGAAAATGAGGAAACAAAATTAGTGATTTGGGGATTAGAAAAAGGAAAGCTAAGATGAGCCTTAGAAGGGAAGTGAGATATGTGGGGATAAAGCAACTCTTACACACAGTTGGTGGGAATGTAAATTAGTACAGCTATTTTGAAAAAAACAGTTTGGAAGTTCCTCAAAAATTAAAAATAGAACAATTAATACCATATGATCCAGCAATCCTACTACTGGGTATATATCCAAGGGATATGAAATCAGTATGTTGATGTGATATCTGCACTCCTATGTTTATTATAGCATTAGTTACAATAGCCAAGATATGGAATCAACCTAATTGCCCATCAGTAGATAAATGGATAAAGAAAATATGGTGTATACACACACTGGAATCCTATTTAGCCATAAAAAATAATGAAATCTTGTCATGTGCAGCAACATGGATGAACATGGAGGGCATTACATTAACTGAAATAAGCCAGAGACAGACAGATACCACATGATCTCACTCATATGTGTCATATGTGGAATCTAAAAAGTTGTTTTCATAGCATTAGAGAGTAGAATAATGGTTACTAGAGATGGGAAGGGTAGGGGGAAGGATGGGGATGAGGAGAGATTGGTCAATGGTACAAAGTTATGGTTAAATAGGAGGCATAAATTCTGCTTAGATGACTAGAGTCATCCAGAAGATAGGTTATTGAATATTCTCACTGTAAAAAATGATAAATGTTTAAGGTGATGGATATGCTAACTACCCTGGTTTGATCATTACACAATGTATACATGTACCAAGACATCATACTGTACCCCATATATATGTACAACTATTATGTGTCAGTCATATTTTTTGTAAAAAAAGTGAGAGCGGTTGAGAACATTTCAGGCAGGTAAAATGGACTGAATGAGAAGAGCAGACATGAGAATTCATGGTTTATACAGAGGACTAGGGAGAAAGTTAAGTTTGAAAAAGTAGACTGAGGCCAGAAAGTAGATAGCCATGAATGCCTGATTAAAAGAGTCTAGACTTGTTAAAATAGCCATTTACTGAGTACCTATTCTGTAACTGGTGGTTCACATGCATAGTGGGCATTGTTGTGTGTTGGATATTGGGCATCCATTTCCTCTGTCTCATGGAACTCTTATTTTCTCTTGAAAACGATCCAGTAGGACAAATATCAGAGGCCTTACCCTCCTGCAGCCAAGCAGTAAGAAATTAAATAGAAAATTACTTAAGTTCCAGTTTATCATAGCCTTGACATCATGTTTAGACTGTTCTGGTTATGTTCCCTGTTTCTTTCGTCTCCAGACCTACTTCAGTTTTTACCTATTTCCAGGCCTGACTAACTTAGCCTCCTATAGAGTCTGTGAGATCCTGACATTTTTCCAATAAACTAAATTTTATGTAACTTAACGAGAGTCTATTTCTGCTGCTTATAACTAAAAGGTCCTAATTGACATAATTATGTATTATTTTCCACATTTCACCGATAAGAAGAATGTGGACTAGTGAGAAAAAGTAGATTCCCAAGGCCACACAGCTAACAAGTGGCAAGTGTGGGCATGTTTGACTCTAAAATCTAAGTTGTGTAAAATTACTTACTAGAGGTAAGCCTATGTGGCAGGCAAAGATTTAAACTTTAGTTTAAATCTTCAAAACTAGTGTTCTTTTCCCTACACCATTCTCCCTTTCAATGTGAAGTCACTACAGACTTTTAAGTAGGGCATGTCATGATGAAAGTGGCATTTTAGGAAGGCTAATTTCACAGCAGCATGTAGGTTGGAAGGGAAGCAAGTGAGCTTGAGGTAGAGAGATAAATGAAGAAGATGGGGTAAATAATCTAAATGGGAAATGACTGGAGTTAGAATAGTGAAATGACAGAATGTAAGAGAATGTAGAAGGGAACAGTTACTAGAATACTCTATCAGTTGTCATGACTATCTCTCCAAAATGTACATCCCATCATCATTATTATTATTATTATTTTTACTATTTTATAATGACTTTGAGCCAGCGATTTCAAATTTCAGTCCAGTAAGCACAAGTTTTACTGAATTAAGCAGAATCTCTTAATAAGCATATTATTATATCAACTTATAAGGAAGCATATATCATTTGCAGCTAAATTAGGTGCACATCATTTGCAGAAAAAGTACAATTTGCCCAGTGATTTTATGATCAACTGACATTTTATGGCTTGAAATTTCTTCAAATCAACACAAAACCACAGGGAAAAAAGGATTTCACAAAATTCACATAGATATTTGTAAGAATTGGCTTAAATTTTTTCTTGCAAGGGTAAAAATAAACTTTTCAGAAGAATGGTTGGCCCATTTATGATCTCATTTTCCAGGCAACAAAAGGCTCTAAAAGCAAGAATCATTTTCTACATTAAAAATAGCTGTACAATTTAACAGGAAAAAAGGATGTGAGTTTCAAAATCACAGGGAAGGAAACAATTCAAATGAAAGAAAGGTTACAGTACTTAAATTGTGATGATATTGGAGAGAAGGATGGTAGTGCTGCCTCTGGTAACTTTGTAGTCATTCCAACAAAATACCATGTTTGGGAAAGAACAACTATGTATAAAGGCTTCAAATACCAATTAGAATAAAGCATGAACTGGCTGACAGATGGTGTAATTTGCATGGCTCCAATGTGGGATGATACCTCAGACCAGCCTTATGAGTGCGGCTCAAGTGAAAGATAGTTTCTACTTTGCAAAAGTGGTAATTGAGGCACTATTTCAACTCTCTAAATTAACCAAATAACCCAAATTTTGTTCAAACAACATTATTCATTGTTATCTTGAATTTTTCCTTTTTTAATTATAAAAATAATACATGCTCATTGTTTTAAAAAGTTAAAGAAATGCTGCAGAACAGAAAATAAAAAGTTAAAGTTTTTCCTTCAATCTAATTACATTAGTTTGATGTATATATTGCCAGATATTTTTCTATGTACATGAAAACAAACACACATGAACATATAATATATACATCTATAGTTTTTATACAAATGGGATCATACCAGAAGATATTGTTTCATAACTTGCATTTTTCATTTGACAACACTCTGTTATGGATATCTGTTGTACATATTGAAAACAAGCTCTTCTGTTTATTTTACCAAGGCAGAAGTACTCTTAAGCTCTGGTTTCCAGCATTTTCCCAACCATTTAAATACCCCGATAACTAATTTTTATGTAGAAAAAAACTTGAATTCCCAAGGAAATTATCTTTTAAACAATAAAAAAATTGGGGAAAGTTATTTTTAATAGTCCACGAGACAGGAAAATTCAATGTGGCATGTATATGATGCTTAATTCAAACAACAGATTCTAATGACAAAAAAACATAATCTGGCTCTCAGAGTAGCCATTTTTATGAGATATCCAGACCATAATTTATTAAAATGAGAAGGCCTGGCATTTATATATATATATATATTTTCCTTTAAATACCTATTACATGTAAAACAGTTTTCAGATAATTATTCTCTATAAATCTTATCCTTTAGGGAAAAAAATACTAATGCAACAGAAGGGTTAAGTAAATAGACATTTTAATGTAATATTAAATGTGGATCCTCATTAGATTCTAGAATTTTTCTTCTGAAGACTCTGTATGGCTTCCTAGCTATTAATAGTATGTGAGGTGTTTCCACTTAAAAGTTGTTTACTAAAACACCAATTCTTTAAAATCTGAAAATTTAGTAAACTAATATGATTTGTTGTATAGTAGTTATGCATGAGTAAATTTGGCACAATTAGGGTCAATTGGTAAATAAAATTAGGAGATAATTAAAGGGTAAAATGTTTTTTATTTTAGCAGCAAGTAAAAAGTGGTTCTGCTGTCAGGAAGCCAGTTCATTTGTTCAAGAAATTAATTAGTACAGTACAAAGTACATTCTTGTGCAGAGCAATGTTCTGTGCAAGGATAGAGGATTATACATAAGAAAATACTTTGGTCCCTGTCCTAGGGAAGTATAGGAAAAGAACATGTGTGTGTACACATAAAAAATGATCTATGTGGCTCTGTAATAATGTTTATCATAAAGCATTCAAAAATGTAATGCAGCCTGATTAAATAAGCCCTGAGGGAAAGGAAGAGTTAAAGAACTATGTTCCATTGGGTAAGCGTTCCCTGGAGAAGATAAGTTTGGTAAGGATTGATTGAACACTCACTATGTTATAAGAGTTCCACGTGTATTATATCACTGAAAAGTCACCAGGGCTCTATGAGATGGGTACTATTATCATCTTCATTTTATAGATGCAGAAACTAAGGCATAGGGAGGTGATAAATTTGCCCACGGTCACCAGAGGATAAAAGAAACAGCTTGTACTTATACAGAGGTCTGATTCCGAACAGTGGAGCATCACTAAAAGTTTTGGATTATAGTAGGGATATGATAAATGTTTTCAGGAAGATTTTTCAAAGAACTATATACAGCATATATAAGAAGCTAGGGAGCACCTCAGAGGCTGCACCAAGCAGATCGCTCAACTAGTCTAATCATTTATGCAATTCTCTTTGTGTCATATTTAATCTTTTTTACAGAGAAGGCTAGACACATTCTTATGATATCAGATAATAAGACAGTATTAATTAGTATATCTTGTTACTGCTAAACAGAATACTTACTTTTAGATAAACATTGCTTATAAGAGCAGACAAATATGCTCAGTATTATAATTTTGAAATTTTGTTTACATCTGATTTAACAGGGTCACTAAATCAAAGTAATGGATCTACAGAGCTTATGGCTCTATTTCATGTTTTCTTCTCTGTATTAAGCATATTTTTTAATGATGACTAAAAGCAACAATTAGTTTACAGATATCTTATTTGTTTATTCATTTGTAGTCAATCATGATGTAGTTGCCTCTCTTTCCCATTTTTTTTCATTGCTGAGTTAAAGAACAGTGAATTGTTAGCTGTCTTTACCTTAGAAGTATTAATACTATTAATAGATTTTCTGAAGCACTGGCCTTTACTACACGCTAAGCATGTAATAGAAAAACCTGCCAGGGTAGAGAATAACTAAACCAAGGATATTAAGATGATCTTAATAACAAAATGTGGCTTTGGATCACAAGACAAATTCAACTTATTTTCTAAGTTGAAAGGGATAGTACAATGTAAAACACAACAACTCAAGCTAATTAAATTCATTAGCCTTGACCTGGACCATACTTATTTAGCTGGGATAGGAATCTCTGTGACCATGTGAGTGATATAATAATAATAATAATAGACAACATTTATTGAACCTTTATATATACCTAATAAGTAATTTACATAGATTATCACATTGATTCTTATATAACAACCCTACGGGATAGTTTTTTTTTATAGATGAGGAAACTGAGGTTTAAAGATGTGTGACTGATCCAGGGTCATACAGGCAATCTGACCCTGACCTCAAACTCACAGGAATAGGGATCATTACAGTGAATCTTCCTGGGTAGAAATTTTACTCGGGGACAGGAAATATGACCCTATATAAAAATTAATATCAATAAATTATAGAATATAATTCAAATAATCAAAAGAAATATATAGTTAAAATGTATAGATTTCAAGGGAGTTTCATGTTTTCAATCAGTAGCTTCAGGTCATACCTTCAGGTCCCTCAAAGTACAGGTTCCTCTGCTGCCAGGGATATTTAAATGGAAACATTCCTAAGATTTTTTCATTTAATTATAAATTAAATACACTGGAATTTACTTTAAGCTATGACCTCTTAGTGTTTGTATGCTAACCAAATAAAGTCATTAGGCATATTAGAATTAATGAAACCCATCTTCTTCATTAAATTAATTTGTTCTAGTATACTTTGTCAGTTCAAGATAAGACTCTTGCGTAAGCCAGAGGAACTTGAGGACTCGTGCCCCTAAAGCAGTTGACACTATGAGAATGTTACTGTTATCAGAGGAATGAAAGGGTGGCCATGGGTACAACTTAACTCCAGTTCCAGTGCCTCTGTCCAGAAGTTCATTCACTTTGTTTATATAGCACAGTGTTAAAAAATGAACATCTGGAGTCAGCGCATCTGGTTTCACAATTAAACTCTTCCAATTATAAACTATGTGACTTTGATCAAGTTATTCACTTAGTATCCTCAATGAGGATACTAAGGATGATATGATAATATCATATAAGGATGGTATAAGGATGATAATGAACCCTTCATTGAGTTAATTAAAATAAAACAGTAAAAGCAAAGCATTTGGTCCAGTGCTGCATTGAAAGTAACAAATAAAAATAGTTATGATTATTTGGTGACAGCTATAAACACTTAACTATGTAATGCTTAGAATAATAATCCATTATTAGAGGATCTGAACAACCTTCATTTATTCCTTAATCTGCCCCTAAACCAAAATCCTTAATATTTGTGAAAATTATTTTTGAATATAAAATAATAAATGTAAAAGTGTGTTAACTACAGAATTGTTTGTAGTGATGAATATCTGGAAACACTTAGAATGTTTATCAACAAGAAAAGCCTCAGTTTCCTCAGTGTGTATAAGGAGATTTGACTAGATGATCTCTCAAATCCCTTCTATCTCTAACAAGAACAAGATTCTCACACAGTTGTGAGGGTTGAGACCATTACGTTAAGCAATAGAGAAAAACAAGAAAATCTAAAATTATAAAGTGGCTACTTAAAATGAAATCAAAATGCATAGTACTTTAAACATAACCCATACATAAAAAGTAAAAAAAAAAAGTTATGACTATCTAAACCAGAAATCATTAAGGAATTTAGTTATTATATTTTAAGATATAGGTAGTTAATTATAGACAAGTCTTATACTTTTCACCCTCAAATGGAATAAAAAATAAATGGGATCAAAAATAAACATGAGATACAATGAGTTTGAGGTTTAGATAATAAAACTGTATAATTTAGGACTGCCAGGAAGTTTAAAAATTCTTGATGAAGAAAAGGATTGTGTGTGGTATAAAATTAAAACCAATACCTGGGATGATATTTTATTTCAAAATGTGTTTTTTTTTTCTTTGAAGTAAACAGAGACATTCTGTAGGCGGATTATGCCAAGCAGGATGGGTCACTATTTGACCTCAGAACTAGCGGGACCTAATATTATTATTAATATCAAGGATTTGCCAACATCCATGAAATTTACATCCTCATGCAAATTAGAGTTGGAAAATTTCTATTTGTAAATCCCTATGCTGCTTTCAAAACAGAAGTCATAGCTCAGGCAGAAGGAAATGCTATGAGTAGCTTGAGACTATGTAATAAGAAAGATTTCTTTATACACAATCTTGATAAAAGGTATGAAAATAGCAAACATATTGATTCTGCATTTTATGTGCCATTATTAGCCTCATATTAGAGAGGGGCAAGAGAAGCAAAAAAGTGAAATAAACTGCCCAATATCTAATAGAGCTAGTAAGGGGAAAACCCAGAATTCAAAGCCAGGAATTCTGACTTCAGAGCCTGTATTAAAATAAATTATGTTACAATGACTCTCTAAGGAAATCAAATGTTGAGACAATTATTACTTAGATTATCTTATTTTTAATTCTTAAGGGTTTATGAATTGTGTATATGTCATCTGGTACAAAAATGACCATCATCTCTGAAGAGCTGTGGAATATGTATTTGTTCCCACCAGAAGGAATATTTGCAGTACTATAAGACTAATTTTTCTTCAGAGGAGGCATATAATGAGGTTAATTAAATATATTTGGCTATTCTAGATGAAAATTGGCAGAAAATATGATATACCTTGTCCAAATAAATTACAAAATTTGGAAATAGCTATTGCAGTAATATATACATGAACATTGTTCAATATTCAAAGCCTTTGGATTTTTCCTCCCTTTTTAGTACAATTAAATAAAATACTTCCAAAGTTACAATAAAAAGGTTTGCTTTATTTAAACTTTAGTGAGGAAATATTTCAGATGAGTACTATAGGCAAAAGATTCTTGATTACCCTCGTAAAAGTATTCCTCTGTGATGTGGTTTTACAATTTTGAACAATGTATGCTATTTTTAAGTTGAAAACTAGCATTAGGAACAAAAGCAAAAATAGAGAATGGCATTACATTAAACTAAAAAGCTTCCGCACAGCAAAGGAAACAATCAATAGAGTGAAAAGGCAATCTATGAAATGGGAGAATATATTTGCAACCATACATCTGATAAGAAGTTCATATCTAAAATATATAAGGAACTCAAACAATTCAATAAGTAAAAATACCCTGATTTAAAAAATGAGTAAAGGAGCTGAATAGACATTTTTCAAAAGAAGACACACAAATGGCCAACGAGTATATGAGACAATGGTCAACATCACTAATCATAAGGGAAATGCAAGTTAAAACCACAATGAGATATCATTTCAAACTAATTAGAATGGCCATTATCAAAAACACAAAAGATAACAAGTGCTGATGAGGATGTGGAGAGAAGGGAACCCTTGTACACTGTCGGTGAGAATGTAAATTACCATAGCCATTATGAAAAACAGTATGGTGGTTCCTCAAAAACTTAAAAATAGAACTATCATATGATCCAGTAACCCCACTGCTGGGTATATATCCAAAGAATATAAAATCAATGTGTTGAAGAGATAACTACATCTATGTTCATTGCAGCATTATTCATAATAGATAAGAAATGGAATCAATCTAAGTGTTCATCAATGGATGCACGGATAAAGAAAATACAGTACATATACAATGGAATACTATTCAGCCTTTAAAAAGAATGAAACCCTGTAATTTGCAGCAACATGAATGAACCTGGAAGACATTATGCTAAGTGAAATAAGCTAGGCACAGAAACACAAATACCACATAATCTCACTTATATGTGGGGCACAAAAAAGTTGAACGCATAGAAACAGGGAGTAAAATGGTGGTTACCAGAGGATGGAGAGTGGGAAGATCGGGGAGATGTTGGTCAAAAGACACAAAATTTCAGTTAGACAGGAGTAATAAGTTCAAGAGATCTATTGCACATCATGGTGAGTACAGTTAATAACAATATATTGTATACTTGAAAATTGCTAACAGAGTAGATTTTAAGTGTTCTCACCACAAAAAATAAGTATGTGAGGTAATTCATATGTTAAAAATCTTGATTTAGTCATTGATTAATGTATAAGTAAATGAAGACATGTTATATATCATAAATACATATATATATATATATTACTTGTCAGTGAAGTATCACATGAATGGAATAAACAAACACCACATGCACTTACTATTAAATTGGAAATAACCAAACAGCACTCATGTGCACAAAGGAGGTAAAACTCAATGGAAATCAAACAAGGGTGGGGGAGGAGGGGGATGGGTGAATTCACATCTAACAAACTGGGTAAGCTATCTTAGTGATGGGCACACTTATAACTTTGTCTCAAGCAAAGCAATCAATGCAACCAAAACATGTGTACCCCCATCATATTCTGAAATAAAATTTTAAAAAATAAAACAAAATAAAAAATAAAAGATGCTATAAAAAATCTTAAAAACTTGCATTACATCAAATATCCAAATTAGTCACTGATTTTCCTTATCTGCCATTGCATTAACTGTAACTGCCCTTTTAAACCCCATGCAGTTAAGGCTATAGTGTCAGAAACGTAATTCACAATTATTTCCTTTAAAAATCAAAAGCTATAGCAACATAATGTATTTTATTCATTTGAGTATATCCTTATTATGAGTATGAAATGAAGTATTTTTACTTTGAAAACAATATGAAATGATAATCAATGTTTTATTACAATTCTTTTTTGAACCATAATTTATTAACAGCTTGAAAATACATTCTATTTCCATTTTACCAAACAGATTTCTCTTATCAGATGTGAGAAAAACAAAGGCATTATTTGTGCACCTGAATAATGCTAACTACCACTCAAGTGGCTAGGCTGTAGATGGCTACACACAGGCAACTCCACAGAATAGAAAAACATTTATGTTTCTTGTTTCATTACTGGTTTTCTTGTTTTGTAATGCTGTTATCTCTTTCTCTCAGATATTTGGGAGAAGTGACAGGTCGAGGAAGAAGATCCATCTGCTGTAACTGTCTCTACTGTAATGAAATTCTGTTAACCCACAATTTGGTTCTCATTCCCTCCCAAATATATCTAACAAATGCATAGCTACCAATTAGGTAATTAAAATCACTACACAATGGAACAGAATAGATAGTCCAACATAGAGCCACACATACGTGGACAACTAATTTTTGACAAATGTGCAAAGGCAATTCAGTGGAGAAAGGACAGTCTGTTCAACAAATAGTACTGGAACAATATCGATATGCCTAAAAAAAAAAAAAAAGAAAAGCTTCAATCCATACCTTATACCTTTTGCAAAAATGTATGAGACCTAACTGTGAAACCTAGAAGTATGAAACTTCTAGAAAAAAAAAAAAAAAACAGAGGACAATCTTTGTGATCTTGGGTTAGGCAAAGATTTCTTAGCAATGACACCAAAAGCATGATCCATAGAAGAAAAGAAAAGATAAATTGGACTTCATAAAAATCACAAACTTCTTATCGCAGTTACCCTGATTTGACATTACACATTGTATGCATGTATCAAAAAATATCACATGTGCCCCCAAAATTTACACAACTATTATATATCAATTAAACAAATACAAACTTCTGTTCTTTGAAAACAGCAAAAGGCAATGTTAAGAGAATGCAAAGAAAATTCAGGGAGAAAATATTTGCATAGGTTACATCTTATAAAGGACTTGTACCTAGAGTATATATAGAACTCTCAAAACTTAATAGTAAAACAACTAACAATCCCATTTTTTAAAAATGGGCAAAATATCAACAGTCACTACATGGATGGCAAATCAGCGCATGAAAAGATGTTCATCATCATTCATCATTAGGAAAATGTACATTAAAACCACAATGAGATACTACTACATACCTATTAGACTGGCTAAATTTAAAAACACTGACGATACCAAGTGTTGGCACTGCTTGTGGAAATGTAGAACAATCACTTTGGGAAACAGGTAATTTCTTTAAAAGTTAAACATACACCTACCATGTGATCCAGCCATTCCACTCCTAGGTATTTTTCTAAAAGAAATGAAAACATATGTCCATACAAAGACTTGTATACAAATGATCATAGTAGCTTTATTTGTAGTACCCCAGAACTCAAAACAACACAAATGCTCATTAACAAACTGTTATATTTCCGAGTAATGAATAACTACTCAGTAATAAATAGGAAAAAATTTCCTGATACACACAGCAACATGGATAAATCTCAAAATACCTACGCTAGTGAAAGGAGACAGGTGAAAAGAGGGGCATACTGTATGTTGTCATTTATATCAAATTTTAGAAAATACAAATAAATCTATAGGAACAAAAACAGAACAGTGATTGCGTGGGGACCAGGGGAGGGATTCAAAAAAAGTATGAGGAAACATTGAGGGTCACAAAAATTTTCATTATCTTGACTGTAGTAATGCTTTCACAGGTATATACATTTATCAAAACTTATAAAATTATATATTTTATATGCAGTTATGTGTCTATTATACTTCAATAAAATTGTTTTTAACAAGAATTAACATGTATTCAGATAAAACTTGTGTACATAGAATGACAAAAAGGAGGAGGATTAAATGAACTTGGAATGCTTGCCTTCTTAGATATCTACAACAGAAGATAATGGTGCTACACTAGTTATTGTGTCCTTTATATGTATGTTTCTGTGGCAGGAGTGAGTGGTGGAAAGGATTGTGTACATGTTCATACTAGGAAAGGTACAAACAGATGGCAAAGAGCTATGTTCTTTTGAGTATATTAACAGACTTTGTGTTATGCATCTCATGTAGAAGCATGAACATTTAGTCCCTCAAAATATCAGAAAATAATGGAAGAGAGAACATATCACTATGCAAATAATTTATATATAACCTTATGAAGAAAAGTAAGCATATGCTATGCTAGAGCTAATACTTATAAATATATTCACAGTAGAAAATATATATGATATAAAACATAAATTAAATTGATTATATGAAGAAAAACTTATTTTCTTTCTGGGAAAACTAACTAAACTAATAGACAAAAACCAAAAGCGTGTTAAAATTACCTATGGCAGTGTATACACAACAAAAATAGAGTATTTGTGATAGGAAAAAGTCATCTACTTTCAGCCATTTTAATAGTCTGGCTAGGGAAAAATATAGCCAAATTGAAAATCAAAATAGTTGATTAACATATTATTTTAGATAACATTTTATAAGCTTTCTTTCTCTTCTTCTTCTCTATGTTCCATTCCAAACTTTTCCAGTATCAGTGTGAGTAAGCATTAATCATTGAAAAGCATTCAAAAACCCTCTAAGTAGATAATATTAGAATGAAAGCCATAATTTTTGCCCAATGTTATGATTTGGGACAGAAGTATTTTCTAAAGAAGTTACAGTTGCCTTAAAGCAAGGCCCAAATCATTTTACCTTTAGGATTTTATCACCTATTAACTTCTCTCTTAATTCAATGGAAATCAAGCCAAAGACATAAATAGACAATTGTCAAATGAACAATAAACATATAAAAAGCATTCCATCTTACCACTAATCTAAGAAATAAAAATACATATTAATTTGGAGATGTTCATTAAAAATGCAAATAATGATTACCTCTCCATATATTTTGGGTTACTTTTAATTTCTTCTTTGTATTTCAGTGTATTGTCTGACTTTTTCCGTGAACATATATCATTCTCAAAAAATATAGTTATTTTAAAACTGCCTCATTAGTTGTTTGCAGAAAAAGTCTGGCTGGTCAATGGTTCACAAAAAAAGGAATATAGAAACAGACTGAAGCAATTTAGTTAATGTGATAAAGGTAGTATTTCAAATATGTATGGGACAGAAACATCATCAAATAAATGGTAGTAGGAGAATTAGCTAGCTAATAAAAATAAATTTTAAAGAAATCTGGATCCCTAACTCATCGCTGACCCCAAAAATACCATTCCTGATGGTACAAAGTTTAACATGTATATGAAACCATTAAAGTGCCTTAAAACATAAGAACACTCATTAAAAAAAGATGTCCATCATTTTAAATAAAAATAAGAAATTGCAGAACAATATTTACAGTATAACTTCATTGATTTAAATCATTTCTATAGTACACGTTTTGATTAAAATTATTCAATAAAAGAATACATACTCAGTAAGTTTTATTCACCATTATGCCACCATTCTCTACCACATGTGTCTGGTACATGACAGGCATGAAAATACAAATTCAGTTGAATGATGAAATAAATGAACTCTTATGCACTATTGGTGGGACTATAAATTGTGATAACCTTTCTGGAAAGAGTTGGAAATATGTATAAAATAATAATTTCATAGTATGAAAAGATCATATCCAGAACCCTCATTTCTAGGAATTTATCTTATGAATAATTTTTACAAGTACATAGAGGTAGATGCTTAAGATATCCAGGACCAATTTATTTTTTTATAACAGGAAAAAAGTGTGTATGTAAGGGGAGAAGTGGTATAGAAATAGCCGCACTACAACAGGAATCTGGTTAAATTAAGGCAATTATTTCTGCGGACTATGCATTTATTTAAAAATTAGATGCTGATCCTTTGCTATGAAAATGTAGCCATAATTAGCTGATAAATTAAATGAGCAGATCACAAAACATAATATGATATCACATAGATAAAACACTATACATAAATAGGTATATATATGCACAAGGAAATTTCTGGAAGGAAATGCATCAAAATGCTAACAATGGTTATTACTTGGTTGTTAAGATTGTCTGTTTTTAATATGACTGGAATTTTCTATACTGGAGTTTTATGTTTACAATGTTCATATACTTTGACAATAAGAGAGAAACAATAAAAGTAAATTCATTTATGAAATAGAAAAGCGTTTCCTAACTTTAAAAAAATATTTGACTAAATGACAAAGCACAAATCCTATAATAAAAAAGCAGCATACAGGTTAATTTAATATCTTTCCTCATTTGAAATGAATAATTCATCATATTTTACACTTGAATTTACTACTTGTATTCTATGACCAGGTTGAGATTGTGATTAAGTAGGTTGTAAATGTGGTTAAGTAGGTTATTCTGTATACTAGCAAGCCAAATCACCTCTATGGATTTTTCTGCTTCCATAAAAATATCAAGATATTGTCCAGTTAAATCTCTAAAAGACTATATCCTGTAAATTTTTATTTAAATACAGATGGGCATTTTTTGTCATTCATAAAAATGGGCTAAATATGCTTCTTACCTTTCAATGAAAAGTAAACACTGGTCTTTTTGATTGTACCAAGGGAGTTGTTCTGTAGCAGAAAAGACTCCTGTAAATAAAAATAACAAATATCTGTTTTTAAACTTCATTTTGCAAAAGTTTATTCACATATTACTGGACTTGTAAATCATACCTTAGTAATGCTAGAATTTTACAATATTAGAAGGAAATTGGTGGCAGAGGACATCGCATACCCTGACAGAGGATGCACTTTCATTAGCACAAATCCCCCCTCCCATCCTGCTGTTTGTGGAATTGAAACCTGCTGCACAAAAGTATAATATAAACCGTCTGCTTTTTAATAATACTACCTAACATTTGAATACCCCGTTGTTTTATCTACAAGGTTGTTGCAAGCATTTCTGAGTACTACGTGGCAAGTTAGCAGCAAGGTTGGGGTATATACTATATGCCCGTTTAAAAAGAGAAATATAATAAAAACGGTGTAACTGACTCACGGCAACATGGGCTCGCAAACCTTGTAGATGGATATAAACCAGGCTTGCCAAACATCACAGACAGCACTTATTAAATCTGCTACGTGGAATGCAATATGCCTGCTGTCTAGCCCCTCCCCCCTCTACCAATAAAAGACTCCCCCTTTTTTTCCAGTGTAAAAATACATGCTCATAGAATAGAGAAAATAGGTATTTTAAAATCACCCATAGTCACACTACCCAATGACGCCATTTATATCATTTTCTTCCAATTTTTTTCAAAAACAGATTTTTGTCAAGAGGCCCGTGACAAACCAAACGGGAATTCAGGATGGGCGGATGGGAGAAAGAAGACACTCCTCTTCTTCCCTTGTTAGGAACTATGGCTGGTATTTTTACCTCATGTCTACGCTTTTTTTTGTTTGTTTTTTTCTTTTTTTCTTGAATTATAAAAGTATAAAGACACAATTTTGAGGGGAAAAAAATGCCTCTCAGGGGTGTGCGCCTCAGTCACCATGGAGCGTCTGGGAAGGTGGGTGGAGCCAGGGGGTGGGGGCAGTTGCGTTTGGCCATTCATTGGGCATAAGGCTTATCAATCAACGTTATCCAGCAAATGAGGAGCGTTCTAAGGGCACACTGGGAACGAAATTACCGGAGGTCTGACTGCACGGGGAGGGGGCTCGCGATCTAAAACGAGAAGAGATTTCGGGGTCTGTAACTGCGCCATTCGGCTGCGGCACGTCTGGGTACGCAGCAGCCGAAGCTGGGTGAGGCCTTGTTGCCGCCGCTCTCGCCCAGGCCTCCGCTGCCGCAGCCACCTCAGCGCCGACCGCTGCAGCCTCCGCCCTGCCCTGCGCTGCTGCTGCCATCGCCGCTGCCATCGCCGCAACCCGGGCCTCGGTCGCCGCCACCCAAGCATCCGTGAGTCATTTTCTGCCCCTCTCCGGGCGCGCGGTCTCTGCGGTAGTCACCACCTTAAAGAGATTTGCAGGCTTGCAAGATGGCAGAAGCAGATCTTAAAATGGTCTCCAAATCTGCCGCCCAGCGGGTTGCTGAAGAGAAGGCGGCTAGCTCGGCCAGTCGATCTGGGGAAGGATCTCAAAGCAGTATCCCTGGCAGCAGCACTAGTTACCCCAGCACTAGTTGCGGCAGCAGCGGCAGCCGCATCGTCGGCAGCAGCAGTAGCGGCAGCCGCATCGTCGGCAGCAGCAGCAGCAGCGTCATCGTCGGCAGCAGCAGTAGCGGCAGCCGCATCGTCGGCAGCAGCAGCAGCGTCATCGTCGGCAGCAGCAGCAGCGGCAGCCGCATCGTCGGCAGTAGCAGCACCGGCAGCCGCATCGGTAGCAGCAGCAGCAGCGTCATCGTCGGCAGCAGCAGCAGCGGCAGCCGCATCGGTAGCAGCAGCAGCGGCAGCCTCATCGTCGGCAGCAGCAGCAGCGGCAGCCGCATCGTCGGCAGCGGCAGCAGCGGCAGCCGCATCCTCGGCAGCGGCAGCAGCGGCAGCCGCATCGTCGGCAGCGGCAGCCGCATCGTCTGCAGCAGCAGCAGCGGCAGCCGCATCGTGGGCTGCAGCAGCGGCAGCAACAGCTACGGCAACCGCAGCCGGTTGTATAGAGACAAGAACGTACCTGAGACATATGTAAGGGCGCGGGTGCCTCCGCCTTCTGCAAATTTCCTGGATAGGCTGCCTCGGGCAGTTAGAAATCGTGTGCAGGCGCTCAGAAATATTCAAGATGAATGTGACAAGGTAGACTCCCTATTCTTAAAGGCAGTTCATGATCTTGAAAGAAAATATGCTGAACTCAATAAGCCTCTGTACGATAAACGATTTAAAATCATCAATGCAGAATATGAGCCTGCAGTAGAAGAATATGAATGGGATTCGGATGAGTTAAGCAGTGAGGAGGACGACGACTCGGACGGGGAGGAGGAGGAAGACGGCGTTAATGACATGCCTCCCTTAGAGGGTGAGGAAGAAGAAGACGCTAAAGAAAAACCTGAGGTGAAGGCTGAAGAGAAGGAAGTTCCTAAAGAAAAACCTGAGGTGAAGGCAGAAGAGAAGGAAGTTCCTAAAGAAAAACCTCAGGTGAAGGCTGAAGAAAAGAAAGTCCCTAAAGCAATTCCGGAGGTAAAGGCTGAAGAAAAGGAGGTTCCTAAAGAAATTCCTGAGGTAAAGGCTGAAGAAAAAGCAGATTCTAAAGATTGTATGGAAATCACACCTGAAGTAAAAGAAGATCCTAAAGGAGTCCCCCAGGCCAAGGCAGAAGATAAACAGCCTAAAGCAACAGAGGTTAAGGCAAGGGAGGCTCAAAAAAGATTTCCCGAGGAAAGCCTTAAGGAAGGAGTGAATTTTAAAAGAGCTAGACAGGGAACGCCAAAATGCGAAGATCCTAAAGGCATTCCTGAGTATTGGCTGACTGTTTTAAAGAATGTTGACAAGCTCGGGCCTATGATTCAGAAGCATGATGAGCCCATTCTGAAGTTCTTGTCTGATGTTAACCTGAAGTTTTCAAAACCTGGCCAGCCGGTTAGTTACACCTTTGAATTTCATTTTCTACCCAATCCATACTTCAGAAATGAGGTGCTGACGAAGACATATATAATAAAGTCAAAACCAGATCACAACGATCCCTTCTTCTCTTGGGGATGGGAAATTGAAGATTGCAAAGGCTGCAAGATAGACTGGAGAAGAGGAATGGATGTTACCGTGACAACCACCCACTGTCGCACAACTGCTACTGGAGAAATTGAAATCCAGCCAAGAGTGGTCCCTAATGCATCATTCTTTAATTTCTTCAGTCCTCCTGAGATTCCTAAGATCGGAAAGCTGGAACCACGAGAAGATGCTATCCTTGATGAGGACTTTGAAATTGGTCAAATTTTACATGATAATGTCGTCCTGAAATCAATCTTTTACTATACAGGTGAAGCCAATGGCACCTACTATCAAGATGGCAAAGATTCTGGAAACAAGAAATATCAGAAATAAAAAAGATGTTGAAAGATTTTTCAAGAATCTTAAAAATTCAAGAAGTGAAGCAAGTTCATATAGCCTTCAAAAAAGAAAAAGAAGAAAACCTGCCATATAATAACCTGAATGCTATTATTCCTTACAGTCTTGTGTTTTCATAGTTTCTTGGTAGTCTATTTAAAAAAAATTGTCCTAAAAAGTGTCTCAGTTTATCTAGCCTATTGTAGTGTAATATTCAAAATATGTAAGCTGTTGTCAATGATCTAAAGCATGTTAGTTTGGTAGTACAGAGTGTTGATTTTTGTGAAGTTCTTTTGTCATGTTCCTATTAGATTGTAGCTGTGAAAACTGTCAGAATTGTTAACTGAGACAAATATTTGCTTGAAAAAAAAAAACAAAGTTTATGAAGTAACAATGCAAGTGTTTTTTTTTTCTTTTTCCAGCCAGAAGACTAACAGTTTAAATCTGCTTGCACTAGCTGTACCTTCATTACTTTGCTGTAGAAATACAGCACTTATACTAACTAGAACAGTGTATTGTGAAATTTGCTTGAAAAAAGATTAGCTTACATTTAAGAATGTCTGTCAAGACCACATTTGATATGACTGAGCTTGTTTATGTGACTTAGTGATCTATAAATTTAATCAATATGAAGTTATTGTTTACCACTGAGGTGTTAATATGACATAGTATTTTTAAAGTGTTTCCTCATCTTATATTGTGTATTGTGAACTAAAGATAGCACATTTTCTTTGTGATATGTTCTACTTTGCCTTTCATGAATATCACTTTACATCATTTGATACTGTTTTTCATGTTATCTGATTGCAACCTAAAATAAATAAATGTCAAATAAAGTGTGTCATGCTATGAAAATCAAGCATTGTCTCCTAATTATAAAATATGTGGTGCTTGTAAAAAAAAAGGTAGAAAATCATGAGGTAAAGGAAAATTTAACAAAAGATAACTATTATTAACATTCTAATAAATTTCCCACATATTAGCTCTTCTCCTGGAGGATACACATTCAAGTTATTGGAGAAAAATGTGACAAGGAGAAAGACAAGGAAACAGAGGAGGGGAAGAGGAATGGGAGGGGAAAGGGGGAATGTGGAAATAGAGGTGGGAGGAGAGTATGGGGAGGGGTGAGGAGGAGGGAGGGGAAGGCGGGGAGGAGGGAGAAGGAGCAGGATGGGTTGGAGAGGATTGGGAGAAGCGGGAGTGGGAGAAGAGAGGGGAGGGGCAGGGAATGGGAGGAATGGGGGGAGGGGTGGAAACTGGAGAGAGGAAGGGAAGGAAGGCAGATGTGCCTCACCCAGAAAAGCCACTTATATAAGACATGGGGGGGGGAGCGGGGGGGGGGACCTACCCTCCACCTTGACTTGAGAGGAGGTGACACAATACCATGGTTCATTTTTTCTTATAGTGATATCAGGCTCTCACTGCTTCTGCACCATGCAGCTGGACACAGGGTAATTAGATCCTGAGATTTTGGTTCGAGACTAGTGTGAGGAGGAAGCCCCTTAAACTCAGTTTACCACAGAGCTTTGCACTGGGCATAAAGGCACAAATACAGCAAATAATAAAATGGTATCTTATTTCACATTTGGCCCTGGTCCACATTTATTTTCCTTGAAGATTTTACAGGAAAGAGGCAGGAAAAAGACAGGATTTGAGAATTTCTGGGTCTATAGGCAAAAATTACCTAATAGTCTTCCCAAATACCACACTATATAGTTTAATATTTTGCTTTTATCTCTGCTTAACAATAGTTTTCCCCTATGTATATTAATGTAAAAATATTACAACCCATTACACATTATATTTAACCAGTCACATGTGTTTGGATATCTAGGTTTATGATTTATATAACATCAGGAAGCAATTTATTGCTTTTAGTGATACCACTGCATTTTTGAGATATCTTCTGTTTTATTTCTTGTATTTTTTACATCCATGAAGAATGGATATGGTATATTTATTTGTATGACAGAAGCAAAATGAAGACTATAATAAATGTGGTATACTTGGTTCGTGGCTGCATAGGTTCCCAAGTTGGATATATATACTGTGCTTGCCAAACATCACAGATAGTAGAACCCTTAAAACTTCTACATGGAGCCAGGCACAATGGCTCGTGCCTGTAATCCCAGCAATTTGGGAGGCCAAGGTGGGAGTATACCTTGAGTCTAGGAGTTGGAGACCAGCCTGGGCAACATAGTGAGACCCCCGTCTCTACAAAAAATAAGAAAAATTAGCCCGGCATAGTGGCACACACCTGTAGTCCCAAAGAGGCTGTAGTCCTGTTGTACTGGAGAGGCTGAGGCCAGAGGATTGCTTGAGCTCAGGAGTTCGAGGCTGCAGTGAGCTATGATAGTGCCACTGTACTCCAACAACAACAACAGAGTGACTGCCCCCCACCCCCCCCACCCCGCAAAACCGCAAAAAAAAAAAAAGAAAAGAAAAGAAACTCTACATGGAATGCAACATCCTTTTTGCACCTTACAACTCTTAACCAAAGTGCTTAGCACCTTCCCTCTCTGTATTATCCACATTAAAGGAACACATGACATTATAGAATATTTACAGGAAATAAAAATCACTCAGAACACACTACACTAAGATATGCTCTGTTTGTGGATTCGTGTATTTTCTCCCAGTCCGTCTCTTGTTGAGATTTTATCGTAAGTTCTTGGCTCACATCAAAAGGTGAATTCAACTGGGTGAGTGTAAGAGAAGCTAATCGGAAATACAGCTTAGTGTTCTTTTTAACTTTAAAATTTAAGGGGGGGGTGCGGGGTGGGGGAGGCGCCAAGGATT
>CAUYRT010094682.1:0-30764 GCA_963574885.1 Lepilemur ruficaudatus | reverse complement strand
AAAAAATTAGCCGGGCATGGTAGCGCATGCCTGTAGTCCCAGCTACTTGGGAGGCTGAGGCAGGAGGATCGCTTGAGCCCAGGAGTTTGAGGTTGCTGTGAGCTAGGCTGACGCCACGGCACTCTAGCCCGGGCAACAGAGCGAGACTCTGTCTCAAAAAAAAAAAAAAAAAAAATCTGAATAAATGAGTTATTTTCTATTAAGCAACCTGTAAATAAACATTCAAACAAGCTTCTAAAAGTTTTTTACTTTTGCCATTGTTCTACCCTCATACACAATGAGAAAGCACAGAAGAAAAAAATCAAGACAAAAACAATATACCTATTATCTCTCTACCTGGAAGCAAATTTTTTTTTCCCCTAATTGACTAAGATCACACAGGTAACAACAATCCCATCAATGGCTCTTCTGTGCCCAACACTGTGCTAAACACTGCACTCAGATCGTGTCATCTCACCTAGGTCTGAATGGTCCAAAGAAAACAAAAAAATCATGTCATCTTCGTGACAATCTGTACAGGTAGCAACTATTCATGCCCACATTTCACAGATAAGGAAACGAAGGCTTACACCAAAAATACAATTTGATACACTGTTTCTGGCTCTTCACACCAGCACTGTCCTGAACTATTGAGATTCCCTGGACGTGTCACTTTGACAGCTGCGTCCACGTCCCATTGAGTGGCTATTCTATGATTTACGTAACAAATTGTTCTCTGTCGGAACAATTTGAACTTGGAGCACATTGGAACTGCCTTCAAGTCCTCCCCATGATAAATAACACCGGGATGAACATCTGTCTGCCTCTGCTGGAGCTGCACCGTGTCCTTGTCAACAGCAGGGGTGGGCAGGGGTAGCACTCACCGCTGATGACCTCCTGTCGCTTCACCTGGCTCTTGGGCAGGCTGTGCAGGGTGTCTGGGGGGACGAGCTCCCGCCAGCCCGGAGGCTCTTCCGGTTCCAGCTCTAGTCCTGAGCGTCCGGGCTCCGCCTCGTCTCCGGGCTCAGGGCTGTGGACAGAAGCCTTGTTGGGGCCCCACCTTGGGAAACCTTCGATTCCTTGATGTTCACCCCCTCTCCATGGCCTCAGCACTCGATGCCCCCAGGGTGGCCTGTGCTGCAGACCAGTCCCCAAGTCTCTAGAAGAAGCTTTCCACCCCCTCCTCCTCCGAGGCCCTTGACTGCAGTTGGCTCTCAGCGACCTCCACGTCCGATGCCCATTTCTCTGTGACTCTGGCAACAACCCCCCTCCCCAATTCTCCAGGCTTCCTCAGTGGATGTGGTGGAAGGGGAGTGACGTACGTGGCTCGTCGGGCAGGGCCAAGCACAGCTGTGGCGGAGCTGGGGTCCATGTCCACGTCGCTCCTGGAGCGGCCCCCACCCCGGCCCTTAGCCCCGAGGCTGCCCCGGGAAGGCCGGCGGCGGTCACTCACCCGCAGGCTCTCTGAGCGCCCCAGACGCCCTGATAGCCTGGACCCCGAGGCCAAGGACAGAGGCAGGTAGAGGCCAGAACAGAGACAAGGAGAGACCAAGACAAGGACAGCAATGGGGAGAGACCAGGACAGGGACAGGCGAGACCAGGACAGGGACAGAGACGGGGGGAGACAGGGACAGAGACAGGCAGAGACCAGGACAGGGACAGAGACAGGGAGATACCAGAATAGGGACAGAGATGGGGAAAGTCCAGGACAGAGACAGGCGAGACCAGGACAGGGACGGAACATGCAACAGAAGAGAGGGGAGTCAGAAGAGTAGTGTGATTTTAGGGGTGCTGAGGGGTGGCCAGGAGGGACACGTGAAGCTTGGTGGGGAAGGGGAAGGGAACCCAGTGTGGAGCACAGGACCAACCCCCTCCCTTCCCTCCAGCAAGGGGCTGGGGACAGAGAGAAGACTGCCATACTTAGCTCTTCAGCTGGGAGGGTGACGTCCCCACCCAGCCCTCACGGGGGTGAAGGGGAGGGGGTGGCCATGGGGAATGGGAAGGGGCTGGAGAAATGGGGGAGGGGCTAGCCCTCCCCCCGCCCAGGGCCCAGGCACCCACCTCTTCCACCTTCTGGGGAGAGAGGGGCACAGGGTCAGAGGTGGACCCACATGGAACCCAACCCACCTCCCCACACCCACCACAGGGTCCCCAAAGCAGCAGCACGAGGACGGGCAGGGGGCAGAGCCTGCCCCCCAACTGTGAGGGGAACAGGGCCCCCAGGCATAGAGCACAGAGGGTGGGGGACCGAGGGAGGGCGCTGGGGCTGGGAGGCAGGAGCAAGGCTGCACTGGGCTGGGAAGAGAAAGGGAGAGAGAGGAAGAGCTGGGAAGAGAAGGGGAGAGGGGGGAAGAACAAAAGGGGTGAGAAGTGGAGGGCTGGGAGAAGCAGAGGGCAGAAAACTCAGCAGGAGAAGAAGAGGGAAGGAAAGGAGGAAAGGGTGGGAGAGGGAGAGCAAGGGGCAAGGGGAGGAGGGAGGGAGAAAATAGGGAGAAAGGAGGGAGACGAGAAAAGAAAGGGGGAAGAAGGAAAAGGAGGGACAGGAGCAGGAAGAGCAGGAGAGGTGCGCGGAGCAGACCCTCCACCCACCCGCCTCCCCAGCCTGGCCTGGGTACCTCTCCGTCTCAGCCCCCTCCTCGGTGCTTTCTGGGGGTGCTGCAGGCTCCAGGCTGGTCGGGCCCTGCAGGGGTGGGTCCCCCAGCTCCAGGGGGCTGTCAGCGCCTGTGGAGTGGAAGGAAGGAGTGAGGGCTGGCTGGGAGGACCCCATGGTGACGAGACCCACGCTCTGGGGGCTTGAGTTTCCCCCACCTTGGAATGGGGGGCTGCAGCTACCCTGTCCCTGGCAGACACCAAGCAGCTGCTCTGTACGTCTTTGGGGGACAGACAGATGTTAAGACCTCCAAGCACATGGCTGTGGGCAGCTGGGGGCCAGGTGGGTGAAGATGCCACAGCACTGGGGTGTCCCCTGTGCTCATCCACCCAACCAGACTGCAGCCACCCAGAGACCGGGGACGGGCCAGACGCTGTTATGCCTCTACATCCATTCACTTCCCCGGCCCCCAGCTGGGCCTTGTGGGGAAAGTAGATCTACCCCATTTAGAGATGAGGAAACTGAGGCTCAGATACAACACAAGGAAGCAGCGGGATTGCACCCAGGCCTGGCCAAGCCGCTGTGCCAAGGGGCCAAGGGCCACACAGTCCTAAGGATTGTGGGAGGTAAAGCAGATGGGGCCGGTGGGCTTGCTGTCTAAGGCGACACAGAAATGCGCAGCTCAGAGGGTGACTGGCCTTGTGCTCAGAGAGGGTTCTGGGACCTGAGGCCGAGGGGGTTGAGGGGAAACACAGTCTAAGGAGGTGGAGACATGGCACCAGGAGAGGGCGAGGTCGGGCAGGGAAGCTTGGCAAGGGCAAGGTTACCAGTAACACTAGTGACCAGGAACAAGGAGGAGCAGATACCCACAGCAAAGGGGATGTCTTTTTTTTTTTTGGAGACAGAGTCTCACTGTTGTCCAGGCTAGAGTGCCGTGGCATCAAATTAGCTCACAGCAACCTCAAACTCCTGGGCTCAAGTGATCCTCCTGCCTCAGCCTCTCGAGTAGTTGGGATGACAGGCATGAGCCACCATGCCCGGCTAATTTTTTCTATTTTTAGAAAAGGTGCAGAGACAAGGTGTCGCTCTTGCTCAGGCTGGTTTTGAACTCCTGAGCTCAAGAAATCCTCCTGCCTTGGCCTCCCAGACTGATAGCATTACAGCTGTGAGCCACTGGGCTGGGCCAGAAGGGGATGTCTTACAGGGAAAGGTTTCGGTTCCAGGAGGCGCCACCAGGGACTGGCCCTACTCCCGCCCTGGGGTCTTAATAGGACCTCACAGAGCCCAGGCCCAGATAACTCTCACCTGGTTCCCGATCTGGGCTGTCCCCAGACAGAGGGTGCAAAGAGACTCCAGGGGTATCCTGCCCAGGAGCCCCGAGATTCCTGTCCCGAGAGGGCATGCCCAGGCCTCCCTTCCGGTCCGTAAGCGCTGGCTTCTCACCTGGGGCGACAGCAAGCAAGCAAGAAAGAAATGAGAGAACAATGACTCTAATGCACCAGCCCCTCCTCCCCATCACCAGCAGACCCCTTCTTCTGCCTCGGACCCAGGAGTCCAGGCCCCCAGCACCCCCTCCCTTGGACCGAGGGGTCCCCTCAGGCCCCCAGGATGGATGCTCTGGCTACAAGTCCTTTACCATCAACTTCGCCTTTGAGGTGTCGAAAATCTGGAGCTGAAACAAGAGGGAGGGACAGTGAGGCGGCTGCAGCCCAGGGAAGACAGGGCAGGGCAGAGGCCAGGGCCACCTTACCCTGAGGCTCTGCCCGGTTCCAGCGGGCGGCATCCAGGATGCTGCTCAGTCCTTTCTTGGTCTTGGGAGGCTCGTCTGACCGTCGGTTCCCCATCACCTGCGGGAGGATGAGGGGCGAGAGGGAGCTGAGCATTCCTGAAACACTAGCAGAGTAGAACTTGACCCAAGGTGACCATGGTCATGACACCTGCTCTCCTGGGGGGAAGAGGCAGTCTCCGCAGAGGAAAGGGCTAGCTGTGGGCACTGAGGGAAGCACCTTTTTCCGGAAGAAGTTCCTCCCCGACTTCTTGTCCCCGCTCTTGGTCCGTACCCCAAGGTGGCGCATGTATAGGCCGATGGCATTGACCACGGCGGCACTGTGGGGAGGGATGGTGAGGGCCCAGCAGACACACAGACATGAACACACTGCAGCCCCTAGAGGCAGAGACCCCGCCTTCCCTTCCCAACCCCACAACTGTTTCCTGTGGGTCTGAGCAAAGAGGGTTTAAGAGGACAGTGGGTGGGGGGTGTGGGGTGTGGTGGGGCAAGCATGTTGCTCAATGCCCAGGCCCTCCCCTCTCAGACCCAGGGGTCCAGCCCCAGCCCCTCCTCCCTCAGACCCGGGGTCCGGCCCCAGCCCCTCCTCCCTCAGACCCAGGAGCCCACACACTTCTCCCCGCCGTCCTCCCTGCTCTATCACCTCTTTTCTTCATCAGTAGAGATGGTCGGTCTGTAGGGAGAAGAAAGATATTGGTAACAAACTTGCTAAGCCTGAGGTCCTTATCTACCTGGTCTCCAGGTTGCCTTCCCCTGGGATGGGCAGGGAGAGGAGTTGGGGGGGGGGAATGCTCAAGCGACTGGGAAGGACCATTACGAGTGGGAAAAGGACCTCTGGTCTGGGAGGCTGGGACTAAGTGCCAGGCCACGGACAAGACCTGGAAACTGCAAGGGAACCCCAAAGCTGGTAAGACCCGGAAACTGCAAGGATGAATTAAAATGCCAGGGCTGGGTGAAGAACCCGCCCCAAACGCTAAGAGATGGATGCTGAGGCTGAAATGGAGCCCCATACACTGGAGACACCACATGCAGGCAGCGGGGGTGCCCTGGGGCCGGCCCACTCACTGCATCTCCTCCAGGTGGGTCAGCAGCCGCTCGGCCACGTGCCGCTCCCGGGCCTCGTAGCTGGCTCGGTCCCGCCCAACCCAGGCCTCCAGCTGGGCCAGCTCCTGCTCCCAGGGCGTCATGCCCATGAGCCGCTTGGAGCGGAAGTCGTCCAGCTGCCGGCCCACGGTGGCCTGCTGGCTCTGCACGACCTCCTGCACAAACCGCCGCTGCACATCCTCGGAGATGAGGTCGGGCCGGGTGCGGTCTGTGGGGACACGCTCGAGCTGAGGACTGGCTCCCTAGTCACTTGGACCAAGGTCCCTGCCTGCCCTTGGACTCCCAAGGCCACACTTGCTTGGGCTGCCACCGCCAAGAAGGAATGAATGAGTCTGGGCCACCCACCCAGAGCACGGGAGTGTGGCCTCCCTCCCAGGGCCCCCTGCTAGAGACCTCACCCTCATTCCCTCTTCCTCTCCTTACCAAGCTCAAAGGCCACGTGGGGAGGGACAGGCACCCGCAGAACCTGCCCAGGAGAGAAACTGCACTGAGTGGGGTGGCTCAGAGAGGCGGGGTGCAGCCCGGGAGGCCCAGTGGGGAAGACCCCAGCTGGCAGTCGCCCTGGCCAGGCCGCCCTTCACGCAGCCCTTGGCTGGGCAGAGGCTGGGGTTGCACAGTGGCTCTCAGGGCTGGGCAGGGCGTGGGGGACTGGGGCCACGTAAAGGTCTCTCACCGCGGTCTTGTCCAGGAAGCTGTGGTAGAAGTCGAGGAAAGCCTTCTTGATCTCCTTGGGACCCAGGGAGCCCAGCATGTCCGCGTGCAGGCAGCAGAGCTGGGGGAGACACCGGCGTGACTCTCCTGCCTCCCTCCCCTCCCAAGCCATACTCTCCCTTTGAAAAGCCTAAGGAGCTTCCCAGCCTCCTGGCCACCCCATGGCTGTGGGGTCAAATGTCACCTCCTCTGGGAAGCACTCCCTGATCTCCATGCCCACCCCCAGCCCTCGCCTCCCCTGCAGCCTCCCTGGGGCCACCTTGAGCATTTTCTGATTTTTCTATCCTGTGGTACGGTTCTTTGCGATTCTCCTATGTCGACAACAACTATCACTACCGGCTATACCCAGAGCTGAGTATGTACCAGATGCTATTCTAAACCCGTCACCTGCATGAACCTGTCCAACCACAGGGACCATCCCTGTCTCCGTTTTACTCATGAGAAAGCGGAGCCCAAGCAGCTGTCTCCACTCTACCCGACTCCCTGGAAACACTGTGAGCATTCAGAAGGTTTTTGTGTGTGGGGTAGGTTGATCATCCGCGCCCAGACAGGGCCCAGTGCACAGTGAGGGCTTGGTAAACAGACAGGTGCGGAAGTGGGGCTCACTCATTCATTCCTCAAGCATTTCTTGAGCCTGCCCGAGCGCCAGCCCTGTGCTGGGTGATGCTGGCGATGCAGGGGGGACTTCAACCTGTCCTGGCTCCTGGGGGCTCTCAGCTGGTAAGTGACATGGTCTCAGTGTGCTAGGAGCAGCATGAGAATAAATCTCAACATGCTGGAGGCTGTTGGGGTCACCTCAGGCAAACCCTGACTCTCCCTAGGCCTCAGTTTATACATCTGTAAAAGATGACGGCAGTCAGCACGATCCCCGAGCTGAGGTCCAGGATCTGGAGTTCTCTTGTTCTAGAAATCCCAAACCTCAAGTGGGGGACCTCTTGCCAAGAGGGCTGGAGCCTCCATGCCCCAGGGGAGAGAATGCAGACAGGAGAGATACTAGCAATTTCCCCATTTTCTCTCTTTTTTTGAGACAGGGTCTTGCTCTATTGCCCAGGCTGGAGTGCAGTGGCATCATCCTAGCTCACTGCAGCCTCCAACTCCTAGTTTCAAGTGATCCTTGTACCTCAGCCTCCTGAGTAGCTGGGGCTACAGGTAGGTACCAACATACCCAGCTAATTTTTCTATTTTTTACAGAGACAGAATCTCACTGTGTTGTTCAGGCTGGTTGAGAACTCCTGGCCTCAAGTGATCCTCCTGCTTCAGCTGCCCAAAGTCCTAGGATTATAGGCCTGAGCCACCGTGCCTGGTCAATTTCCTCATTTTCTGCTAGGTTCTGAAGCTTTGGTGTCAGGACAACCAGCCTCCTGCCTCGTGGATAATGTGCCCTTCTTGCTGCACCGCCAGGAGGTCTCCTAGTTTTATGGAGGGATCTGTTGTGTGCCTCCATATAGTGCAATGCTCTGGACTGTCCCCTACTCCTGTCCTGTGCTGGGCTACACTGGGATCTTCTTGGGACAAGACCCTTGTCTACAGACCCAGTGCCAACACTGTGGCTTCTACCTTCCTAAATCACCTGCTGGATTTTCTAGACTCTGCAGGTGTTTCTAGGCAGCATAGCTGGGCATCCACACCTCCCAAGTATCACCTGCCTCACCCAGGAGGTTTCTGGAGTCTACAATTATGTCCTGTCTGCCTCGTGGGCTGCTTGTGGTGCTGTCCTTGTTTCTAGAGCAGGGCCTGCTGTGCCACCTAGGCTGGGATGGCTGACAGCTCTCTCCCAAGCACCAACCCTGAATGACTATCTGGTGGCACCTGCCAAGAAGGCCTTGCAAAGAAGGCTTTGATCCCCTAGAGTCCATGCAAGGGCACTGTCATTGAAGGGTGGCACTGCCACAGGCACGGAAGGAGGGTGGGATGGGGATGTGGTTTCTGCCAGGCTGCTGGAGTCCCTGGTGCTCTCTGCACGACTCTGCCGTGTGAACTCTCCTGGCCTGCACGGGGAGCTCACTGAGACTTACATGGGACACCTTCAACCTTATCTAGATCCCACGCATGCCCTCTGGCTCTCGTCTATGGTGCTATTTCTGTGTCTGGTGCTGTGTGGTCTGGATTTGGGTCCCAGACCCTCCCAGCTCACCTTCACTGGTCTAGCTCACGGAGAGTTGTGGCCCGTCCCAGCCTCACCCTTCCCTGTGCCTCCCCAGCCCTGCCCTCACCAGGGGTCCCGGCTCGAACTGCAGGGCCACGTGCTGCAGGAGGGCCATGAGGTGGGCCGGGCGCCGCTTCACCTGCTCCAGGCTCTGGAACTGGCTGTTTTGCTCCTCTGAGTTCTGGGGGTGGAGACGGAGTTGGGGGGGTGAGTGCAATGGGGAGAAGAGGAACGGCCTTGGGCTCGATCCTGCCCGGTCCCTGGTGCTTCCCGATGGATCCAAGCTGGGAAGATGCTGGGAAGTGGGGGTTGGTGATGGCGTCTATGCCACAAGGGTGACAGCAAGGACAGGAGGTCAGGGAGGATGGGTGAGATTCAATGTTGTATTGGTGGCTGATGAGGACAGAAGTTAGGAGAGAAGGAACGGGGGACCCATGCTAACTAAGCTAGGGGAGGACATAGCAGGGATCAAAATCGGGGTAACGGTGGGAGTCGATACTGCAATGGCGGCTCTGAGGGTGGGGTCGGCGAGATGAGGAAGGAGGTGCCAGGAAGATGAGAGAAGGAAAGGCGGGCTGTGGGAGGAGGCATCGAGGATGGAGGACTGGACTGCGGTGGGAGGGGACACGGGATGGGACGCTGACAGAAGCTTTTCCACCCCATCTCCTGCTCACCGTCTCCAGCTCATTCTCAAAATCCTCGTCCTCAGCCCCGATGATGCTGACAGGCACCAGGCCAGGCCGGGGGGGCCCTGGGGCCTGTGGAAGGGGAGGGGGCTTCAGTCCACAGAGTCCCCCAGCACAGCCCCAGCGCTCTAGCCCTGGCTCTCCCCACTCACCACCCCTCGGGCGACGTCTTCCATCTCCCTGGGCTCCGCAGGGCTGCGGGAAGAGGAGGGGAAGAGGAGGGGCCGCGGTTAGGGGTGGGAGGAGCAGGCAGGGGTGGTTACTCACAGATTCCTGGCCCAGGTGTGAAGGTGAGTAAACAGCCTCCCCCCATCCCGGCCTCCACAGCTCAATGGGGCCTCTGTGTGGCGACAAAGAGCCCTTCAGAGTCCAGCCAGCGGGGCGGGGAGCCCACGGATGGAGCCTAGGGGGCGGGGGCTGGAGGCTGAGGAGCCTGGGTCCCTGGGGGGGCTGTCTGAGAGCCTGCAATTTGGGGTGCCTGATGGAGGAGGGGGCTGGGGGCCCGTACTCCTGAGTCGGAGGGACCTGGGGCTGGGGGCTGGTTCCTGATGGGACAGGGCCCAGAGGCAAGCAAAGTTGGGACAGCTAAAGGGGAGGTGGAAGCAGAGAACCGGGGTGTGGGGGGCTCTCCTCTGATCTGTGACAGGCCTGGGGCAGGATGCTGCCTCTGAACCCACCCGCCCCACTTCCTGTGACAGGAAGTCACAATGGCAACCCCCAATCCCCAATTCTCTCCACATTAAGAAAACAGAACTCTGAACCTTCCTCCCTCTGGGACCAGGAGTCCCCAGACCCAGTTCTTCCTTCCCTCAGGGGCCTCCTAACTTTCCCAGCTTCCAGTCCCAGCAAACGAGGGGGGGTCCTCAGGCAGCCCAAGCCCAGGTGTGTCTGTCTCCCTCCACCCTCTGTCCGCCTTGCCTTCCCTCCTTTCCCCAGCAGGCTCTCTCTGCCTGGCTCTGCTAGAAGCTGCCTCATGTCTCTGCCTCTCTTCTCCCTGTTTCCTCATTTTTCTCCTTCCCTTCCTCCAGATTTATCTCACTTTTCGGAGCCTCCGACTCTGCCTCCCTCCCTGCTTCTCTCCCCTCTCTCTGAGCCTCTGTCTTCCCACATGTGGCTTCTGCAGCTGCCACCCTCTGGGAGTCCCCGTTTCATGTGCTGTCCCCCATCTCTTGCTGCAGCTCCTTGAATCTCCACTTCTCCCTGGGTCCTTCCACTGACATCTTCTGTGTCCTTAATAAGTCTACTAATGCCATGGAGCCCGTGTCAAGAGGGAAGGAGCTGTAGAAACAGGGGTGTGGTGGCCCGTGGGGGGGACTCCCCACAGCCTGAAGCTATTTATAACCATAGCTGCCTGAGACCCACCCTTCTCCCTCTTCCATGGGCCTCCTCCCTAGCTTCCCAGTAAATGGTCGCTATGATTTTGACTATGATTATTAAACAACGATGCTTTCTGGAGTGTCCAAATGCCACCCAGTGGGTCCACCCAAGCTGGCATCATTTTTATTCTTTTCCATAAAGTATATTTGTCTAACATTCAGGCTTAGAAGTCAAGATTTGAGCATTGTCAAACATTTGCATTAATAAATTTGCAAACCAAGACAGAAAAATAGTAGTAATTTATTATAAGAGCTGAACTCACACAGCACACACAGGGTGCTAGGCATTGCTCTAAGTGTTCTCATGTATCAACTCAATAAACACTCCCAACCACAAGCACCCCAACCCTTTTCTTATTCCCATTAGAGATGGGGAATCTTCACCACACCACCAGCTGCAATTTCTGGGCTGGAAAACGTGACCATGGACCTGGAGGGTCCATACTCATCCCACGCAGGGGTGGAAAGGTTCAACTGAGGCAAGGAGATTCCAAAAGGGTAAAAAGGGCCCCAAATTGTGCATTTGACAAGTATCTCCTTATTTCTCATCACAATAATATGAAATAACAGTTAATACTTAAGGTGCACTTAGTATGTGCCAGGCACAGCGTTACTACTTTTCAGGTATTAACTCATTTAATCCTCTCAATGATCCCAAGATTATTCTTAGCCTCATGTTACAGAGGAGGAAACTGAGGCACAGCTCATAAGGGACAGAACCAAGATTCCGACCTAGGCAGTCTTGCTTGAATTTATGTATTTAACACACTGCATTGCTCCAGAGAATGGGGAACTCCCACCCCACCCTTTGGAAATTAAAATCTGACCCAAAGCTCTGAGACACATCAAGTCTCCTTATGGTGCTATGGTGCTAGGAAAAGTCAGGAGTATGTGGTCACTATGGCCTGGGCAGGAACGCAGGCTGGACTCAGCTGCTCCACAGAGACTGGGGCTCAGAGATGATGGAGATGGGGAGTGTTAGTTGTCTAGGAGATGATGGGGTGAGGGGGTCCCACAAAGGCTGAGGAATTTACAAGTGAAGCTGTCAGAGGGTAGATGGAGCTATAGGCAATTAATAAGGCCTGGGGTCTAGCAGAGGGAGTCACTGTGTGACTGGGGCTCTGGGGGGGGCGTGGTTAGGGCAGGTTCAGAAGGTCCCCAGGGGTGGGGGTTGTAAGCTGGGCACCTGGGTTCTATGCAGGGCTCAGGGTCTATAAGATATTGAGCGGATGACTCACGGCCTCCAAGAACCTCTGGGACCATTAAAGAACCTAAAAGGAGCTCCTGGAATGTGTAAGGCCCCAGATTCTATTTGACACGCGGTGGGTCTAAAAGATCCGGGGATCATACGGGATCATGATTCTACAGGGAAAAGAAGCCGGTCACGACACCTCTGGAGGCGTAAAAGAGGTGCAGTGGGTCTCGAGACCCAGGGTCTATAGGGCCCCGGACTCTGGGGGATGCTCTTACTGATCTATGAGGACCCCACGTCTATAAGAAGTTGGGTCTCCAATGGGAGGGCGGGTAGCAGGAGCCTGGAGGGTCTGTAACACCTTGTAATCTATAAGAAACGTGGCGGGTCTACACGAGCCCCAAATTTTACATGGACATGGCGGGTCTACACGACCCTCAATCCTTCAGGGAACGTGGCAATGTGCACAGCAGGGGATGTCGGGGAGGACGCACAGTTAGGGTCAGACGCCCGCCAGGGACCGCGTCCCTCACCTGCTCCAGGTAGGAAGAGAAGCCACTGCAGCCGCCGGAACCGAAGCCTCCGCGCGCCGGCTCCAGGCTCCCCCCACCCCCGCCGCCGAGTCGCTCTAGCCGCCCCAGAGTGCCCCTTTGCGCTCAGCTCCACTCCTCCTGCCAGCCGCTCTAGCCCGGCCTCTGCCCGGCTCCTGCCCCGGCGACTCTACTCCTCCCGCCAGCCGCTCTAGCTCTCCACTGCGCCACGCTGGCCAGATAGAGCTGCTCTGGCCTGTCTTGGAGGGCCGGCATTTCCGTGTCTCGACTGCCCCCATCACTCTGCGTGCCCCGCCCCCCGCCCGGACGGGGTTGTTCCAACTCCTGGCCGGAGTTCAATCAGAGATCCGAGCCGCCCGGGCGCTGAGCACCGGCACCTCGGACTGGGGCTCCCCGCCCCTATATGCCTCCCCAAATCGGAGACCAGCTGAATTTCCAATGCTCGTACATCAATTCCCTCAGCGCCCCCACTGCCCCTTCCGCTGGAACTGGAATGCAAGAATCTTGGATTTGAGCATACCTTTCCCCCTGACAAGCAGTGTAACCTGCAAAAAGTAATGTCTTCTTTTCAGGCCTGTCTTCCCATCTGTACAATGGGGGAAGGTCTCCAGCTCTCCTCCATACACCCATCTCCCAGAGTATAATTAATGACTCAGAAAAGAGCTTTCCGAAAACGCGTTCAAACGTGCTCTGCAACTTTCAGCTTCACAGCGGCCCATGGGCGTTGTTATTATTGTCGTTTTTCTTTTTAGGTGGCGCTAAAGCATGCGGGGCTGGACGAGGGCGCTTAGCGGAAAGCGTCCGATAATTCAAATCCCAACTCCATACGGTCTCAACGCTGTGTGTTCCCTGGGACAAGTCGGTTCCGCTCCCTGGACCTCGGTTTTCCCACCCGTACAATGGGAGCGATCACCTGTTCTCCACCGAGCAATTGAGAGGCCTGGACCCCGGCCTCGCACCGCTCATCCCCCCCTGCTGGGCGCTCTGCAAATGTTAGTTCTCCCATCTCTGCCCCCTTTGACAGATGGGAAAACTGAGACCCCGGGAGGGGCGGCCGCCGGCTTCGTGGGCCCCAGGAGGCCCCTCCACGGCCGGAGCGCCCAGGCCCCTCCCTTCTCCGCCCCACTTCCCCCAGAGGCCGAGGGGAGGAGGCCGGGCGGGGCCGGGGCCGGTGTACCTGGTGTCCGCGCGGGGAGGTGACCGGCGGGGCGCCCGAGGTCGGGCTCGGCGATCCCGGGCCCTGAGTCCCGGCTCCCGCTTCCTGGCTCTGGCGGGGCAGGAAGTTGGGGCGTTTTTCCGGAGGCCCCCGCCCCGCCGCCCCTCCCCGCTTCCTGCCCGCGCCCCGCGCCCGCCCGGCACCTCCGCTTCCTTCCCCTTCTCGCCGCCCGCCGGGGCCCTCCCTTCCGCGCCCCGCCCCGCCGCTCCCGCCCGGGCCGTCGGGGATCTCATCTCCCGTCCGCCCAGCCTGAGCGGCAGGCTCCCTGCGTTCGGTCCCTGTGGGTCTCTCGGTCTTCCTCTCCTCCTTCGCTCCTCTGGTGTGTTTCCGTCTGTGTCCCTCTCTCTGTCTGTCTCGCTCCCCGTCTCCGTCGGGGTCTCTCCCGCCTTGGCCTCCGCTTCTCCCCGCTGTCCCTCCTGTCGCTCATTTTCTCCCTCAGAGCTCCCTCCCCTCAGAGTCTCCGTCTCTGTCGTTTGCCCCACTGTCTCTCCGAGTCCGTTTTCGGCGGCCCCTCTTTCCTGGTCTGGCTCTTCCTCGCCTCTGTCTCGGCCCCCTCTCTCCATGCCTCTGTGTCTGGAGCTCTGTCTCTCTGATTCCCTGTGTCTTCTCACTGTCCCGTGCCTCAGTGTCTGTCCTCTCCCTCTCTCAGGAACTCTGTCTCAGGGCCTCTCCGTCATTGGCCCTGGGTCTCCCCATCATCCCCAAGTTAGGGCCACAGACTCTGCAATGCCCCTCTATATGTCTAGCCATGCAGGAAAGGTGGCCTCGGTCTGATTTCTGTAGTAGTCCCTCAAGATAGTCCCCTGCGTTTCCTGGGCTTAAATATGCATAAATAATTCGGCAGCCACACCCGCTCCTTGCTCTGGGGTGAGGCCCTGGAAGGAGTCCAAAGCAGTCCTTTAACTGGGGTGGGGACCTCCCCGAGAGACTTCCTGTTTCTCTCTGCGGGGCAGCCAAGACTGGCTGCCTGTGACCAGGTGTGGGGAGTGGGCAGGGGATGGCTGAGCCAGGATTGCTGGGTCTGAGGGAGGAGGCTGGGGCCAGGCTCCTGGGTCCCAGGGAAAGTGGGGGAGGGTGGGTGGAAATCCGAATCAGTCCCCATGAGATCCATGACTCCTGCCAAGGTCTGCAGTTGGGAAGGATTTATTATCACTAAGTGGCCATGACAGATCAGGGAGGAGGGGGTGACACTAACGAGGCTGCTACAATCAGCTCCCCTAGAGGCAGCGATTAAGGCTCATTACCCGCTGGGGAGGGAGCCTGGGAAAGGCAGCAGGGGGAAGACTGGGCTGGGGGAGGATGGGACAGTCTAGAGGGAAGAAGAGTAGGACACCAAGGAGGAGTCCAAGGAGCCTTGCGGGGAGAAGAGAGAGGATACCCCAAGGCAGAAGATGACTGAGGAAGCTCCCAGGGAAGACTGCGGAGAGCTTGTTCCAGGGGAGTGAGGACAGACACTGGAATTGGGGCACAGGAGGCAGGGGCAGCCTGGTGGGGACGAGGGGTGTCACGGCTTCTCCAGCTGGACGTCTCCGATGTTGAGGCTGCCCACATCCTGGTAGGTGCCCTGGAGGCCCCGGGAGATGTCCTCGTACATGGAGCAGTCGTCCAGGTTTAAGCCCTGGGGTGGAACGTGGCAGGAGACATCAGTACATGACGCCCCCAGGGAGAGGAAGGAACCCTGCGCAGGCTCCCAGCACACCTGCCCGTACCCACCCGCCCTCTGCTCACCTCATAGAGATTTTCGTCCTCGTATTCATCCTGGACATCGACCCCGAACTTCTCGTTCTGCCATCGTTTCTGGGAGGCGGGTGGGGTGAGTGGGGGAAAGGTGAATAGTAATAATAATAAATAGTAATATTAATAGTTGGCCTGTGGCCAGAGGAGAGGCTGGTGCAGGTCTCTGCTACATCTGGGGGGAACCACAGTCTGGGGTGGGGGGCAGGAGGAGAGTGAGTCACCCCTAGAGAGGGGCAGTGAGGACACCCCTGGGGAAAGAATGAGACACTTTTGGGAGGCGGGATGGTGAGGACAATCTTGAAGGGGAACCTGAATGAGGACACCCCTCTGGGCCCAGCACCGATGAAAATGCTTTGATAATATTAATTCATTTAACCTGCATAGCTTCTGGGGGTCTGGGGGTGCTGTCATTCTCCCAAGTTTTGAGTGGGGAACCTCAGACTCAAGAGGGCCAGCTGGGCACTGGGAGTCGTGCAGCCCAGGCCCTCGCTCAGCTGACTTGGGGGTCCCCGGGTGGCTCACCCTGAACAGTAGCAGAGTCCCAGGCACCACGGCACAGAACAGAAGGATGATCCCCTCAGCTGTGATGATGCGGTTCTTGGTGCCCTCCCCCATGTCCAGGAAGGGTCTAGGGGATGGCTCTGTGAGGAAGGGGTGCTGCTCAGAGCCGTGGCACCTCCTGGCCTCCCAGCCCCACCCCTGCAGCAAGGCCCGAGACCCCTGAAGCCCCCACTCTGCAGATGGGAACATCAGTCACTGTGTCCTGCTGGTTCCAAGCCCATAGTGAAAGTACTAGCTCTATCCGCAGCTCACAGATGAGTAAACTGAGTGTCCCCAGCTGGAGAGTGGGACCCAAGGGCCAGGGCCAGGCCACTCACCACGGACGCGGAGGTAGGTGCCGCAGGAGTGCTGGGGTGGTTGGTCTTTTTCATAGACGCGGCACCTGTATATGCCCCCGTGGCTCTTGTTCACCTTGTCGATGACCAGCTCGCCACTGGAGTGTATGAGGCTATTGGCTATGCTCTCAGGGGGCCACGAATGGTTGCCTTGGATGATGCGCCACCAGGTGACCGTGACGTTAGTTCTGTTTTCACTGTACTGGCAAGGAAGGTGGGCCACATCCCCCACACTCACTGTCACCGATGGTGGGCCCCTGTCCACGCTCAGGGCCTGGCACCCAGGACCTGCGGAGGGTAGGGTGCGTCAAGACTAGGGACGGGACGGTGGCACAGGCCCCCAGCCCTGGCCCCTGCGGCTCCAGCACTGCTGGGTGTGGCGGGGAGGAGGGAGACACACCCTTGGCAGAGGCTGACCCACCTTGGGGGGGGATGGGGGAGAATGAGGCAAGAGGAGACACTTGAGGGAGGAGAATAAAACTCCTGGGATGGTGAGACAGCCCAGGGGCCCTTCTCACCTCTCCAGCACCCTCTCTTGCCACCCTCCTGCACACCCACTTTGTGCTTTGGTCCCCATGAACTCTCTGGCTTTTGGATGTTTGGTTCCCTGGAACTGGAAGTGCCCCTGCCCAGACAGCTCCTTCCAGAATCAGGTCTGGCATCCCCTCCTCCTGAAGGCCTTCCCGGTCCATGTTCCCACCCCCAGCCTCAGTGAGGCCCTGCCTGGCACTATATCTTGTGTCGTCATCACAAAACCCTAGAAGTAGTTTCTCTCATTATCCCCATTTTACAGGAGGGATGGCTGAGGCACAGGCAGGTGGGTTGCCCAGCATCCCCAGGCAGTCAGGAGTGGCACTGGTTCACACTCCCAGCTCCCTGGGCCTCTCCCTGCCTGGTACTGAGGAGCCAGTCTTTGGGCCTGTGACCCTGAGCCCTGTCCCTCATTCTTTGCAGCTCGTATGTGTCAACCTAGGAGTTAGGGGGAAGTTCAGCACTTGGGCTGGGTTTGGGGCTGGGGAGGGGCCCAGCGGGGTGAGGACAGGGATGTCTCAGAGAGAGGGAGGCAGCCCCAGCCCAGCCTCCCAGGCCAGCCCATGTGGCTGCCTCCCGCTCTTCTGGAGGTGGGAGGAAAAGAGGAGGAAGAGGTGGGGAAAGGGGCTGAGCAACTTCAGGGTCACAGACTTAAAACTCAGAGGCCTGAGAGCTGCAACCCCTGCTCCTAGTGTCCCCTGAGTGAGCAGCCTTGTCTGAACTCCTCAGTGTGATCACAGCCCTGCCAGCTGGCCTTGGGCAGGGCAGGGGAGGACAAGGATGGGTCCAGGGAGCATCCCCTCCCCCATGCTGAGAAGGGGCGCCCTTCACAGGGGAGGGACTGAGATTTACAGCAGATGGGGAGAAAGCTTTCTCTCCCTTTTGACACTGAATGCCACCCCCATGTCCCCTTCCTGCCCTCAGCCCTGGTGCTCAATCAAGAGGGGCCTTAGTTCCTTATTTTGACCTGTGGGGATGAGAAAGTGGGGGAGGTGTCTCTCTCACTCCTGCCTCTCTCCCCAGAGTTGTGGACACCCCTCGCCTTCCCTAGCTCCCTGCAGTCAGTCGCGTCTTGACCCAGCTTGGGACAGATGCGATTTCCACAGGGGCCTTCTGCAATTGCCCCTCTTTCTGCCTCCTCTCCCCAGCTCCTGAGCACCCTTCCTCTGCCTGTGCCCTCTCACCAGCCTCTAGGTCCCCACCACCTCCCCCCAGCACCCGCCCTTTGGCCACATACCCAGGCAGGCAGCAGACAGCAAGAAGAGGAGGAAGATGGTGGCAGGCAGAGCTTGGAGGACTCCAGGACCCCCAGGCATCTTCTCCCGGTGGGTTGGTTTGTCTGAGTTGCAGCAGTCCAGGCGAACCAGATCCCACCCAGACCCCGCCCCACTTCCTGCCCAGCCCTGCCGGAGATGGGCTCCACTGGCCCCCGCTGCTGGGCCCTGTAGCTGTCAGGCCTGGGGGCAGCCCCTGCCATATGCTTCAGGCATATGTGAGTGCACAGGAACTGCTCCCTGCACCTGTGGTGGCCGCAATTCCCCTGAGGGGTGGCTGCTTGTCCGGGGTGTTGTCGGGTAAGAGAATGGGTTAGTCTAGTCTCCGGAAGGAAGCTGAGGGAGCCAGAGTTTTGGGTGTCTGCTGGGGACAGAGTGGTGATTCTGAGCTTGACCTCTGCCCCTCTGTTTCTTTGATTCTTGGGGTTGGAAACAAGCATTTAAAGGGGTTGTTGCATGCACAGCACTGACCACAGGGCCTGGCCCGTAGCAGGTGCTCAGTAAATGTTAGTCACTGTCAGTGATCACGAGGAATACATAAGGAAGGCCACTAGATGGTCACTTCCCTCCTCCCAGCCTTGGCATTTTTTATCTGTGAGATGACAATCAGAATACCTCCTGGCACCCAAGGAGTGAGAGCCATGATCAGCTCTTTGTTTGAGTTCTTTGATATTGGCCTCCCCACAGCTGGGCAAGGTAGCCCACTTGCCATTTTACAGATGAGGAAACTGAGGCCCCGAGAGGGGAGGTTGTCACTTGTCCAGTGTCACAGTCTGGGAGTGGTGGAGCAGGGATTGATTCAGTTGCCTTTGTGTGACTCCCAGGTTCCTTTGAGCCTGTCATTTGAGACCAGGTAGGAGGGAAGTGAGGTCTCAGTGGGGACACTGGGGTTGTGGAGATATTTGTGAGCATCTGGGGGACCTACACACACACACACACACGGAGACACACAGAGGAAAGTTCATTGCAGGGAGATTTTTGGTAGCAAAAATTGAGAAGCTAAGAAACAGCTCACTTACAGGAGAATGAATGCATACATTGTGGCGCAGTCAGCCAACGGAACACTATGGAGTAGGGCAAAGCGTCCATGTCTACAACTCAAGCACGAGCATGAGAAAAAATACTGTAGCATGATACAGTTATTTCCAAAAGACAAAACAGCACCATGTGCAGCTTAGGGACATACATGGGAGTGACGCATGCCCAGTTCCTGAGTGGGGCTTACCTCTGGGGACAGCAAGGAGCGCTGGGGCTGGGGAAGGCACGCAGAGGGCTTTATCTGTTTTGGTTTTATTTCCTGTTACTTTTTAAACTGGGTGCTGGGTTCATGGGTTTTTCTTACACTATTGTGAATACTGTTTTGCATGCCTGAAACATTTCCTAATTTTAAAAAAGTACAACTGTCACCCACAGAAGAGCATGAGCCTCAAAGGTTCTAGATTCCTGGGTTTACATCTCAGATCTGCCAACCTACTAATAGATAATCTGAGCCTGGTTCTTTCTCCTGGAACATGGGCACAATCCCCCACTTTGCAATACCGAGGATATTCTGAAGTTCACCTAGCACAGGACCTAGGACACAGTTCTCCTTCGCTGGCACTGGGGACGAGGGACCCATGTTCCATTGGGCCCCAAGCTGGGTGGCAGATCTTAAACCCCTCTGTGCTTAGTTCCTCCTCCCTCCCAGCAATAAGCCTGACTCCAGGCCAGGAAGCCTTAGGACTTCAGCATCGGTCTGCAATTGAGCCCGTTTCCAGGCCCTTGGCTGCCCCCCAGTGGCGAGGCTGCCGGATTGCAGGCTGGCGTGCCCATCAAGGAACCGCCCCCCTCCAACTTAGGGCACTTGGCCCCGCACGGACTAGATGCTACACCAGGGAGCGTAACCCTTTGGGCCATTTTCTCATTTCCCTCACTTTTGAGGCATAGCGTCCTGTAGCAGGTAGGCTGAGGGCTACGGCCGGCTTGCCTGGCTCCGAATGATGGCTCTGCCACCCTCTAGCCGTTGGACAACCAGCACATCTCCCATTACTTTCTCTCTCTCCAAAATGTGTGCTTTTGGGCACCTATTTCACAGGGTTGCTAAGTGTATATAATGTATTTGTAAAGTACCTGGCTTTATGTGCTAAGTAAATACAAATCTTTCAGCCCTGACAACTCCCTGCTGGTGTAGGCCCATGGAAGGAGGTGACCATGAGGGGCTCCTGCAATGAGGTCTATCCCTCCGCACCTCCTTCCTTACTCCAGCACAAGCTACCCCTACAGTGCCTGGGCCACTGCTTAACCACGCCTTCTCTTTTCTCACTTTCTGAGAATTGCAGAGACAGGATGTGGGGGAAGCACCAGGGCCTCCTCACCCAAACCCAGCTGGGACATCTTGCCCATTCAGGGAGGAACTGGGAAGGCTCTGCCAGCTGCTGGGCACACAGCCACCCAGGGACCCCTGCGCCCTCTTCCACAAGGGAAGAGAGGAAGTGTTTCTTCCTCATGTTTGCGAAGAGCAGCCGATCAAGAGAGACCCAGACCAAGACTACGAATGAGGCAATTTATTAACCCAGCATCATTTGTTCTAATGCTTCTTGTTGGCAGCTGCCACCTGTGGGAAAGATAGAAGAGTTAAAATCAACCATGGGTCTCTGCTGGGGCACTTTGTAATAGCTGCCACCCACTACCCACCAGACCCTGGGCACCCCGACTCATGGTTTCAAATGCATTCATCTCCACAGCTCTCGAGACTGCAGGCACTTCCCCATTTTACAGACATGTAAACTAGGACTCAAGAGAAGGGAGTGGAAGAGCAGGAGTCCAGCTTCCGCCCACTGCCCCCTGTGAGGGGAAGGCCACCATCAACCCTGACATCTGTGCGGGCCTCACTCTGCCTGGAAAGAGCATTCTCCTTCCAGGTCACCCCCAACTCCCAAAGGGCTGACATCTCCCATCCTTTGTGACACTCAACTAAGTGACTAAATACTCCACGGCTGCTAGGAGGCCTGTGCCAATGACACAGAAATAAAACCAGTGTCAAGCTCATGCCAGGCTCTGGGAGCTCCTGCTGAACTGTATGAACATGAATCCTCACCACCACCCAGGGAGGGCCAGTGGGCCAGAGTCAACCTCTACAGACAGGGAGCCTGTGGCTCCAGAGGTGAAGCCACCCTGCCCCAAGGTGTCAGCCAGCCCGAATGTGGATGGAGATGTGGACGCTGGGGCCTAAGCTAGTCTGCCTCCCCATCTCCACCTCTCCAATGTTCAGTAAGCACGAAGCACACCTGGCAGCCAGAGTCTGTAAGCAGGCTGACCTGGGAAGAGGGAGCCACGTGTGTGGGAGCAGCTACGTGCCCTGCAGAAGCCAGGTGACACCCTGGGCCTGGGTTCCCTCTACCCCAGCACCCAGATTTCCAAGCAGCTTCAGTAGGAAAGCCAGTCAGAAATGTCCTTTCTCCTGTCCCTGAGCAGCCCTCCTCTGAACCCCACCACCCCAGGCTATGCACTCCAAAGGAGAAAATCAGCCAGATCTAGCAACGAAGCACAGGTCCCCAGAGACTAAGGGACCCAGCCCTGGCCCACCCACAGTCCTCACCTGTCCGGCGATTCTGTCGAGATCTCTCTGTCCCTGAGGTGTCAGTTTGCGGCCCCTGCAGGGGGGAAGGATCATGCAGTTTCCTGTGAGCTCAGGTTCTCAGCCTCTTCCCTCCTGGTCACGAGCCAGGCTTCCCAAGAAGGCACCTAGCTATGGGACCACATGATGCCAGCCAAATCCCACTGAGGGCCCCAGTTGGATGCAATCTAAGGAGCTGGGAGCAGGAGTGGGAGCCCCCCTGAGAGCTGACAGGGTGTTGTTTGTGCAAGCATTAGATCAAAGCCCCGAAAAATCAATTGGGAAAAGTTAACGAGCAGGCTAATGAAAGTGGACAGTCGCTAAATTACCTTCCTGGAGCTCGGGGTAGTCAGCCAGAGAGGTCGGGGTGAGGCCCTTCGCTGTTCACTTTTCTGCAGAGTCCCCTGCCTGCCTCTGAGGACAGGCCTGGCGCCTGCACCTCTATTCATGGGGATTGTGGGGTGGTGCCCGACAACTTCATTATAGGTAACCTGCGGGTACTGATCCCCTACCCTGCTTACCCATCTTGATCCTTTTCCACCATTTTCAGCCCCTCCAGGGCTTGGAGGACCCTGCGGGCCACACTCTTGGAACCTCGGCTGAAGTGGCTGGGCATGACGCCGTTTCTCTGACGTCCCCCGTAGATCTTGGTCATGGAGCCAACCCCAGCGCCGCCCCGGAGGTATAGGTGCCGTGCTGTGGAAGCTGGGGGAGTGAAAGGGAGACCTGAGGATGCTTCTCAGGCAAAGAGAAGTCTCCTTTTCACAGCTGAGGCAAGGGCCTGTGCAAGGCCACACATAGACAATTCCACGTCTCTGTCAACAGCTAATTTTCACCATTTTATAAGGAGAGAAACTGACTAAGACCCGGACCCCACAGATCCCTCTCCCTGTCCCCAAGCTAGCTCTCCCATGGCCCTGTACTCTGGGTAGGGCACCCCTTCTTTGAGACTGACTTCTTTTGCTGTTGCAGCCTTAGCAGGGCTGCTGTGAGGTTGAACATGAGGTGCTGCAAGGGTGGAGCCTAGCAAATGTTCAAGAAGCTGTGACCATCTCCATGTGCCCTGAAGAGGCAGGACAGTAGAGAAGGAACCTACTGTCAGAGTGTACTCCATGGGCCACGCCAGTCTGGAGGGCCTAGGATAACACCAGGGGCCGGGCAGACATCCTCTGCAGTGCATGCTCACCGCTTGGAATGTGCATCACTGCCCCTTCCCCCTACAAGGACACAGGAGTTACTGTCCCTAGACTGGCCTGGGTAAGTCCCTGGTCCAACCTGGTCAGCCTTCCTGCCTGCAAGGCAAGCTCCAGCAAAACCCAGTTGAGATGCTAGCCTCCTTAGTAAGGCTCACACAGGGCCTGGCAGGCCCTGCCCAAATGCTTCTCACACATTCTCCCCTGACGTAATGAGATGGCCTCAGACAAGCCACCTAACCTCACCTGAGGACCAGGAGTAACAGTCCTTCAGACTACAGTTATCGTGAGGACTGAATAGGTACGCATCATGTGCTATTCTTGTTTGTAGAAAGGGACACTGAGGCTCCAGAGGGTACTCATGGGTAGAGACTCTGGTCTATTCCTGGGGCCCAGAGACCAACAAGTGGCCTGAGCCTACCCAGGTGACTTCTCTCCATTAGTTCTGAAGATCAAGTAAGGGAGCTGGGGATTCATTTCTCCAGTAACTACTAACAGCCAGGTGCCAGGCAGTGTCATGTGTGCACGCACACTTGGGTGGGACTGACCACAGGAGGGGAGTTGCTCCTCCCCTCTAGCTGCCCCTGCCCAGAAGCAGTGCCTGCTTCTTGCTCCCAGACTCCTGCCCTGAGATCATCTCCAGACACAGCCAGCCCTCCTGTAGGTAGCTGCAGATTCCATCAGACACACATCAAAAATATTGAGGAGAAAATAATACAACAATTAAAAAAAATTCAGCACCACTATTCACATAGCATTAACATTGTATTAACTAATAAAAGTAATCTAAAGAAGTACACGAGAAGATGCACATAGGTTATATGCAAATACAAGGCAATTTTTTTTTTGAGACAGGCTCACTCTGTTGCCCAGGCTAGAGTGCAGTGGTGTCAGCCTAGCTCACACCAACCTCCAACTGCTGGGCTCAAGCAATCCTGTCTCAGCCTCCTGAGTAGCTAGGACTACAGGCATGCGCCACCATGCCTGGCTAATTTTTTCTGTATATTTTTAGTTGGCCAATTTATTTCTTTCTATATTTTAGTAGAGACGGGGTCTCGCTCTTGCTCAGGCTGGTTTCGAACTCCTGACCTTGAGCTATCCGCCTGCCTCGGCTTCCCAGAGTGCTAGAATTACAGGCGTGAGCCACCGCATCTGGCCTGCGATATTATATTAAGGACAAGCATTCTGTGGATTTTGGTACCAGGCGTCATCTTGGAACCAATTCCCTTATGGATACTGAGGGACTACACAACCATGCTCTGCTGGGGACCAAGAGTGCAGCCCCACCATGGTCTCACTGCCTCTGCTCACTTTAAAACCATTTTCCTTAGTTCTTTCTTTCTACCTGCTCCTCTCCCAAGGCCCTACCTCCTACTCCACTGCCTTGGGACTTCCTATTCCTACAGCCCTACCCCTTAGCCAGGCATTAAGTCCCCCACCCCTGCCAGGATCAAGATACTCAGTGGCTGTAAGCCATCTCCCACACCCTTTCTGCCAGGAGAGTGACATCCCTGGAAACCTCTATCCTACGAGACTCACTCAAATGCCCAATAGCCACTGCCGTCCCTCCTACCCCTGTACCTGGCTGTGCCCTGGCTCTGGAGAGAGCAGGCAAGCCCCAGGAAGGGGCAAGATGCACACCCCTAAGCACGCAGATGCCCAAAGACGCTGTGCACCAGAAATGGGACACTCAACCTCAGTCTTGCTGAGCTGGGACCGCAGTGCTCAGACCTCAGACCAGTCTTGGCCTGTAGTCAACAGGGAAGAGGTAGACAAGCTCTGGGCTGCCAGGCAGACAGTGGTTTGAATCCCAACACTGCTCCTCATGAGCAATGCCACGGAATCCACCCATCCTCAGGTAGATCCTGCTGTGGTACCAAAGATGATTTACTTTGAGCACTGGAACTGGCAGAGAATAAGTGCCAAAAAATCTATTAACTTCTTCAATGGGGCTTAAAATTTTTCTTAACGTCTTTTAAAAACTATCTCATAAGGAGAACAACCTTTGTCAGATATTTCCAGCTCTTCCTCTGCCTCCCCAGTTCATGCTTTGACCCACTAGAATGGAGAGGAAGGGTGTTAACTTTACAAATCTTAAGCTGTCAAAACATTGTGTCCTACGCAACATCTTTTCCACCCACTTTTCACCCCCCAGAGACCCGACCCCAGCCCCACTTTTTGAAGTGGAGCTGTGCAAATCCAGGCCACCTTAGATAGTGTTTATGACAGCAAGCCAGGAGCTGTCACAGTTTCTCTTGCAGTCCCTCCACAGGCGCTCTGCTCCTCTCCTGCATGAACTTGGGAAGGCAACCCGCTCCCCTCAGGAAACCCTGTTCAGGAGTCACTCCCCTCCCCCAGAACTACAAAGCAGGGGCAAAGCAGGCCACCCCTGTCAGTCCGCAGTTAAGGGAGAACAGCTTTGTGTTCCTACCCGGCAAGGGCAGACCAAACAAGCAAGGCTTCTCAAGAATTGTCACAGCTCAGCACCCAGTAATTTATTAAGATTGACGGCCCCATCCTAACTGAGTCAAAAAGAAGAGAAAGAAACCCTCCAGGTGCTCTGCTCTGACCCTTCTCTGCCAAACTTATAAGGAAAAACCACTTTGCTGACCTCCATTCATCCCTCAACTCAATCCTGTGATGCCCCCCAGGCCTCATGCCTTCCATCGACATAGCCTAAGTGGGTGTTCAGCCCTGTGCAGATCTCCATTCTCCTGACACGGGTTCTTTCTATCTCTACCTCAGCCCTAGCCCCAACCCCTACACTGCTGCCTTGGGACTTCTTGCTCCTATAGCTCTGCCCCATCACCAGACCATGCTCAGGAGGGCCTAGTCTTCTGCTGTGGACCTCTTTATCCCCCGCACCCTAAGATCAAGACCTGTCAATGTCACGCTGGTTTCTACATGCCCCCACAATTTGCCCCTGTTCACTGCCCCACTGTACTTCAGCCTCAAACCCCTGAGGGGGTAAATAGGCTAGCCCCCAGGATCCACAGAAGGAAAAAAGGAAATACAGCACAGAACCTAGTTTTGGACAGAGCCTGCCTGTGAAGTCCCCTAGGGTGACTTTAAGCAAGTCACTTCATTAGTCTGTACCTCAGCTTCCTCTTTGGTAAAATAGATTGCTACTATGACCACAACTTATCAAGAGTGTAAGCTGACTGCTAAACCAGGTGAGTACATTAAATTCTAGAATAGAGGCTGGTAAACTTCTCCTGTAAAGGTTCAGATAGTTAAGTATTCCAGGGTCTGCAGGTGACAGGCTCTGCCACAACTCTGCCTTTGTGCATGTGAACACACGGGCAACAAGCCTCTGCTCTAGAACCCAACCACCTGCTGCCACCAGGGCAGCTGGGAAAAGGGAGGTCAAAGAGAAACCTTTGGGAACCTCAAGTGAGGGAGACCAGCAGGCGGGTGGGGGTGCATATCCTCAGTGAGATGTCTGGGAAGAGGCCATGGTAACTGTAAAAATGACCTAGGTTTATTATCCAGGGTCTTGGTCCTCTTTCTTTTTAATCCCTCCCCACCTTAAAAAGAAAAAAGGCGTGAAAAATGCTGCCAAGGGAAGGGAGCTGGAGTCCCCTCCAAGTTGTGACAAGTGCAGGTGATTGTGGCATCACTAGCTGACCAACCCTGTACATGTTACTCGACCTCTCAATATCAACTGTGACACAGACACAACCAGTCTTATCTTGAAGGTTTCTGATACAGGCAGACAATGGAGAATGTATATTCATCTCACCAGTTAGATTCTTAATCCTAGATCCAAAGCTGCCTTTGGCCTACTGAGTCTCGAAGCACTGCCAAAGAACATTTAGGACCAGGCAGCCTTGCTTCCCAAGACAGGAGGTAGAGAGGGTGTGTCTCATCCAGGCCTCAACACTGTTGTGTGCCCAAGGAGTTAGCTTCCCTTCACCAGCTCCATTTTCTTTCTAAAAATATAGTGGTGAGTGGGTGGGTATCAACCCTACCCACCCCACAGAGCACATCTTTTAGCGCTCAGAGGCCAGAGGCTGGGGCCAAGTCATGTTGCCCAGTCTGAGACCTAAACAGAGTGGCCTCATGGCCATCTGACACATGCACAACCATTCTGCAAAATGCTTTACGTTCTGAAGTACTGAGCATCTTGTATCAAGGCCAGCTCTTCCCAGGGTCATTCTGGAGTTTTGCCAATTTCCAAATTGCTTTCCACCTACTTCCTAGATGGAGCCCCCACTTAACAAAGAAAAGCTGTAACACTGGAGAGGCCAAAGCCCCTTGCACTGACACTCCCATTCTCAGTTAGACCTTCAAGAAGGTGACAGCTCACTGAACTTTGAAATGTCAGGACAGGTGAGAACTAGCACTACGTAGGCAGAATCATATTTAAATTATTAGTGGGAAATTAAAAAGACAAAAGAGAGAGAGCTGGTATGAGGTCACAGGGTGATCATAAGGTCAGCAAGTTTTTGTTTGAAGTCACATCAAGATTTAGAACAAGAAGTAACCTGGCCAGATCCCCAACCACTTAGTTAGAAAACAACTTGTTAGAGACATGGAGAAAGCTAGCATGATGATCAGATTAACCATAAAGTCTGCTGACTTTTCTTGAATGGACTATTATGCAACAGTCATGTTTCTAAGCACTTTGACTTCATCAAACTCATTTAATCTTGTATTGGTACAATCATTAGCCCCATTTTAGTGATGAGAAAACAGAGGCACAGGCAAGTTAAATAACTAGCATCAGATCACACAGTTAGTTAAATGGTAGAGATGGATTTGAACTCAGGAAGCCTGACTCAGTGGATATAAAAAGAATATTTCCTCTGTAAAACGAACCACCTCTAAGCAAAATATGAACGTACATCTGTCCCTGGGTTTCCCTTGAAGCTCAAAGCCACGGGTCCTCTCACAAGCCTCTTAGAAGGGAAGAACAACTTGGAGCATGAAGTTACTGAATGTCGTGTCACACAAAGCATGTGGTGACACAGTCAAAGGTATCTCCTCCTCTTGCAACCTTGGGAGCAAGAAAAGAGTTCACAGAGGGGACAGGTCTGTGCTAGGGCTCACCCAGCTTCCCACTCTCCAGCCAAAGGCCCACGTTCCTTACCAGCTCGTGTGTAGAACCAGTTCTCATCGTAGGGAGCCAGCTCCTTATGCTTGGCCAGCTTGACTGTGTCTACCCATTCGGGGACTTTCAGCTTCCCGGACCTAGGACCAAGACAGTGACAAAGGCACAGGTCAGAAACCTCCACAACTACTCTATCCCCGCTGCAACACAACTGCAGGTTAACAAGAGCCCGAGGTGTCCCAGGATACAATTAAAAGGCTGAAACTGACACACAATCCAGGCCTTATCAAGAAAGCACAAACACTGGGGTTCAGGAGCAGGTAAAAGCGACAGCCTCCATCCACTTGGAACCTCAGCCCCCAAACTCACTTTTTGAGGAAGGCTGCCAGAGCTCTCACGAACTCCTGCTGGTTCACGTCTTTTACAGTAACTCCAGGCATCTGTGAGATAAGGTCAAGCATGTGAACACAAGGCCTGGTGGAGGCGACTGACAAGAGCCGGGCCCAACCCCAAAGCTTTCGCTCCCACGTATCCTGAACCGCAGCACCGCCGTGACACCCAAGGCCATACAACTCCGGGCCCCGGCTCCTGTGGGTGCGAGAGTTCACCGACGCCCACGGTCTCTATGGGTCGCACGAACGCAGTCTGGTCCCAGTTTAAGATCCTACGCGACCCACCCCTCAGGCCCGGGATTCTCGGCGCCCTCCGCACCCAGCCGCTGCCCACCGGGCCCCCTCTCGGTTCCTAGACGGTGCTGACCGGACATGTCCGGGCCTGCCGCTCGCACGTGGCCGCGGCTCCAGGGGGAGGGGCGACCCCGGGCCGGGTCTCAGGGCCCTCAGCCACGCGCTCCCGGGCCGAGGGGCCCGGCCTAGACGCCCCGAGCCCAGTTTGACCCGCAGCGCCCGCTTACCGTGCGGCCTCCGCGCTGCCAGCCAGGGGAAAGGGAGCGACGGGGTTTCCCGGGCGCACAAGTCGGGTTTTGGATCTCGCGAGAGTTCCAAAAATCGCGAGAGCGGGACTAGAGTGAGACGGCTCCGCCTCTCTTAGGGCAAATGTGGCTTCGTTTCCGCTGGCGGGAGGAGGATGTGTGGTGAGGGCAGGAGAGGCAAAGGAAAAGGCCCGGGGGACGGGCGTGGAGGCTTCTTCGCCCTTTCTTCTCTCAGAGCGTAATAGAGGAGACGAGAGCTCGTGTCCTGAGCTGGGGGAACGTGGCTTCGTTTGCATCGTTCGTGGCTGGAAGGAACATTGGTGGCGGAGACTATGATGGCGGAAGTACGAGGTAAGTTGGGTGGACAGGAAAGAGACCCGCTCACAGGCGGCTCCCACAGCGGGACAGCCCCTCTTCCGGGTGGAAGTGGATTTTTGCCTGGCCGGAAGTGGGAGTACTAAGGGCGGAACTGTGATGGGGAACATAGAAAAAGGGCGAGGAAGCAATGTGGCTACCATCTTCCTCTCTTCCACCTCTAGTAGTCGCGAGAGCAGGAGACGGAAGCCCCACCCTGCTTAGGGCGGAAATTGCTTCAGCTCGGCTGAGGCCCCCAGAGTGGGACTGAGGCAATGGAGGCGGGGAGGAGATGAGGGCAGGGACAAAGAGGCGGAGGCGGGACCTTTGGAGAAGTTAGTTCAGCTCTGCCTTCTAGGGTGTGTTATCTGTTCGCTCGGCCCTTAGGCTTACCTTGCCCGTCTAGGTAAGCCTTTATCTGCCCCGCTGACCTGTGTAGCTTTAGGCACTCCATTTATTTGCTCTTTCAGAGCTCAATGTCACCATTAAAAAAAAAAGACTCTGAAATCCTCATTATTTCCCATTTTAAGTGACTGCTCCTGTACATGGTACGTCACACATTCTAGCAATAAATATTTTTTTTAGTGTGCTCTGTGCAAACATTATTTGCAAGTTTATCATGTGGCTGGTCATGATTACATGCATGATCTCATTTAATCCTTATAACACCCAGCAACGAAAGAACATGAGGGACACCCCTGTGGTCCAATAAAATTATGTTAATTTGCTGCAACAAGTTAACATTTAAATGTGTGTAGGTATTTTCTTATGTTGGAAAGACTGAGTTTAAAACAGAGCAAATAATATTAAAATTTTTTTCCACACTAATACCATGTATACAAAATGTGTTGATTATGATTAAGCCAATATGTTCTGATAGTAACAAGTTAAAACAATGCTTCTAGCATGATAAAATCGTACTTAAATCAGGGTTTTGCATTTATGGAGAATGTCGTGGAAATTGTAAAAAGAAAATCAAAGTCTAAGGGCCACCTCCCTCCCTCTCAGTTCCTTATGCAAAAGAAGGTAAAAGCTTCAGGCACATGTGAAGAACTGGTTCATAGGTCATTCATTAAGGAAATTCCTTGCTAACCTCCAATAAGCAAGGACATGCAAATTGTACCTATGTCTAGTACCAGAAACTAAAGCCTGTCCAATTTCAGTCTAATAATGAATCACAAGTTTATCTTTACAGGTAACAGAACTGGAGACAAGACAGAATCAGACATTCTTCACCTACCCCGGGACATCTACATAATTGATGCTTCCTTCACTCCCTTTTCCCCCTTCTAACAATTCCCCTTATTTTGTGTAAAATGTAGTTTTCCTGGGCCTCACAAGCATGTAACCACTTTACCTTATCAGCCTTGTCCCCCTACCTTTTTCCTTCTCTCTGTATGCCTTTAAAATGCTGAAGGTTCCAACTTCCCCTTCTGAAAAACAGCTGCAGCTTATCTAAGGTTCATATGTTTCTCAGGCGTATTCCCAAAATCTTGGCTTAATAAACCTCAGTTGAGTGTACCTCTCGTTTTCTGCCATTTATTATTTAACAAAAGCAATTTCACACTGTTTTTAAAACTTGAGAATAATTTTATTATCTCATTTATTTTTTCAGAATCAGCATGTGTTTGAATATATATTTGTTATGCATGCTTACCTGGAAATCTCTATGTTCTTGGATAATTTATATTCACTTTTAATACATTTCTAAAGTACATTTCTTTTTTTTTTTTTTTTTTTTTTTGAGACAGAGTCTCACTTTGTTGCCTGGACTAGAGTGCCGTGGCATTAGCCTAGCTCACAGCAACCTCAAACTCCTGGGCTCAAGCGATCCTTCTGCCTCAGCCTCCCAAGTAGCTGGGA
>CAUYRT010094681.1:0-32508 GCA_963574885.1 Lepilemur ruficaudatus | reverse complement strand
CTTTCTTTCTTTCTTTCTTTCTTTCTTTCTTTCTTTCTTTCTTTCTTTCTTTCTTTCTTTCTTTCTTTCTTTCTTTCTTTCTTTTCTTTCTTTCTTTCTCCATTTCTGTTTTTCTTTTTTTTTGAGTCAGTGTCTTGCTCTGTCTCCTGGGCTAGAGTACAGTGGCTTGGTCATAGCTTATTGCAACCTCAAACTTCTGAACTCAAGCCATCCTCCTGCCTCAGTCTCCCAAGTTGGTAGGACTACAGGTACATGCCACCATGCCCAGCTAAGTTTTCTATTTTTTGTAGAGACAGGGTCTCTCTCTTGCTTAGGCTGGTCTTGAACTCCTACCTTCCCAAAGTGCTAGGATTACAAGCATGAACCACCGTGCCCAGCCTCCTATCACATTTTCCATTTGTTCCTTATGGTATTTTGGCATGACACAAACCAGAAAAGTTGTATGTTATCAAGGCCTACACTTTAAAAAATAAAGTCTTATATGCTCCTTAATAGGAAATCATTAATGAATGAGTTATGGCTGTTCTTCCTATTTTCTTTTGTCCTCTTTTATGACTCAGTGTTTTCTCAGTGTTTACATAACAATCTAATATGCACCTGAGATTATCATCTGATTTCTTTGTATTGTGTTACTGCTCAATCAACTATCTCAAAAGCATTTTTGCATTCTGCTTTATATTTATTGAGATATTTGAGTTATCTACCTTAGTTTCCATTTGGGTTTACTGGCCTTAGACTGATTTTTAACACCATTTCAAAACTCAGCGTTCAGTTTTAGACAAATCTCCAGAGGCTCAGTCCTTTGATTCACATAAAACTGTAAGAGTTTTTGGCTTAGCTGGATCTTGCATAAATCTCAGGTATTTGCGTGTAAAAGCTCAAAATAACACCTTCCCCAAATTTTTGCTTATTATTTTAATTTTACCTCATAGATAACTTTCTCACAGCCTGCATGGTTGCTCATGCTCGTAATCCTAGCCCTCTGGGAGGCCAAGGTGGGAGGATCCTTTGAGCTCAAGAGTTCGAGACCAGTCTGAGCAAGACCCTGTCTCTCCAAAAAATGAAAATTTAGCTGGACAGTGTAGCATGTACCTGTGTAATCCCACCTACTTGGGAGGCCAAGAGAGGAGGATCACTTAAGCCCAGGAATTTGAGGCTCCAGTGAGCTATGATGACACAACTGCACTCTACCCAGGGTGATGGAGCAAGATTCTGTCTCGAACAAAACAAAACAAAACTTTCTTAGCAAATTTTATTTTAAGAAGCAAGTATAATTTCATCCAAGAATGTGATTAAGAAATGTGCTTTTAAGAGGTGATCCCTTTTGTTGATTGGCTTCAGCCAAGAATGATCATAATATATGTGGTTATTTTTGTCCCTCAGGACATGGGACTTCAAGTTTCTTAAGAAGAGCATCATTTTGAACTCCACTAGACACCACTGCCCAAACTAATATAGAGTATTTACTCAATGTGTCTATGGTGGCATCCTTGGTTTACAGTAATGACTTAGCTACTAGTTGCTATGGTTCTATTATTTCTCTCAATTATCTGATTTTAAAAGCATTGTTGCACTTAGGGGGGAAAAATGCTAAAAGTGCAATGTCCTGACACTAGACAGCTATTTTGAAAATCAGATTGTCTTCTGAAAGATGCTGCATTTCTCCTTCTAATACTTTCTAGTGACCCAATTATGCTGACCTTGTTTGCCTGAAGGAGTATCATTAACTTGTGATATTCCCTATTTGAACAAAATCTCACACTGTCTTAAGGTTAGGGTGATGAGGCTAAAGTTATGCCCGCTATGTCAAGTGGCCTTATTGACCTCTTCAGAGCAAGTGCTAAGTTTTTAGCTTTCTGATAGGGAAATAGCACCCTGACTAAGACTCTCCAAGAGAAGCTTTTCATAAATGATTAGTGAGGATGGGAAAAATGTCCTTGCAGGGGAGCTTTTGCTTTTATTAATGCTTTTGCCCAGACTCATCACTCACTTATTTCAGTCACAAAATGCCATTACCAGACTTATCAGAATCATTTGAAACGAAGACTGTGTCAACTGATCACAATGGAATTATGTCACCTTCAATAACATCCCATTCCTTCCCTATGTATCATCAAATGAACATGAACCCCGCGAGCATTTCTGATGACGAGGTCTCAGGTAGAACTATGAGAACACAAATGATTAAAATGTAGTTATTATCACACTGAATGTGAACATGTAAAAGTATGAAGTTTCCTTAATCTCTAACCATTTCAACATCCCTGTCATGTTCCAATTGTAGATAGAAAGACATTTTCATGTCTAGATTAGTTAAGGAAAAAAAAGTCATCTTATTAAGGAAGTCATTTTCTAAACAATATTTGAGCTAATGCTATGCTTTGTCTTTTCCTTTGCCGTTTTCTTTTTATAAAATTAGTTTTCCTATGAAAGCTCCATTAAAATTGTTTATAATTAGTACAAATGCCAAAAAGAGATCATTCTGAGATATGTATTTACTATCTGAGATGATCATGGTGCTTATGGTCATTATTTGTCTTCCTTATTTTCACAAATGCCTCTGAATAAACCTCTTATCGATGCAGAATCTCAGTTTTTAAAGTTGTCATTATCCTAGATTGTCCCTATATTAATACAAATAATATTAATTTTGGATAGTTAGTTGTATTCTCACCAAAAGCAGTAGAGTATGTTTGGAAGGGCCTTACTTAAAAGATAGACGCCATGGTGTACACAAAATTTAATTTCTGGAATCCTAAGTAGAACCCCAGTGTATTTCAGAGATAGTCCCTCTCCTGGGAAAATGAAAATAATCAATATGAAGACAATGGAATGACCAATTGGAAAAGATGGGCTCTCTCAAATGCAACCAAGTAAGATTCTTAATGCGAAGAACATTTGAATATCTAAAGATGTGGGTCATTCTCCTTGAAAGAAACTGAAGTTGAGGTAGCAGGGGAATCTTTTTAAGTGTTAATAAGATTAGCCACATATTTCAAGAATTCATGGCAAAACTATGGTTTCAAACATGAAACTCAAATTGATCATACTAAGGAATCTAACATTGGTTCAGTGTCCAAATTTTGTTAATATTTTCCAACTTTACATGAAAATGTAAACTTAAATATATGTTTTCCATTGGGAAGTGTATGTTAGGGTCAACTGATGAATCTCTAGGAGGACTTTTAAAATCTTTATTAATAAATAAATGTCCAAATCCAGGCATATGAAAAGTTTTATCATGATTTACAACTGTGTATTTTAATAGGTGCCACTTAGATGCCAACAAATCTCTGCTACTTTCCCTTCATTTTAAAGTTTGCATTTTCCACTGAGCATAACTTTTACCATCACTATTAATAATTTATCACACAGGCAAGCACCCATATTATGGGTATTTAACTTGCAACCAATACACATTTCACACTGACCACTCTATACATCATGCTCCAAAGATTATTTATATGGACCTCAAATATATGGACCTCACTTTTGATTGATGTACAGAGATTTTTTGTTAAGGAATTCAAATTTATTTTATCTTTTAGTTATTAAAATTACAGGAAGTTATTATCAGAACTCTAAAATTGATTTTTGCTTTCTATTAAAACTTTCCTTTTATGATCACTAATGTTTATCCTGAGCTGGCACTATAATTATTTGACATATAAGGATAACTCATTCTTTAATCAGGCTGTATAATTTTAAGAATTTGTTCATAAACAAATTTGTAAGAGAGAGGATGAAACTGTTAATCCAATTGAATACACTGTAAATGTTTGTAAGAATAAGTTATTGGATAGGAAGGATTTTTCTCATCTGCTCTGATAGGTAAATATTTACTATATACTTTGGGATATGAGGATTCAAAATTGAAATATTTTAGAGTTTTTTGAGAGGATGACATTGATGTGTGTGAGTTATTGATATCTTTATTCAGAACCTCTTTTATCATTGAAAAATTAATGAGTAAGACTCTTTCAACTGTATCATGGATAATTGTTTTTCATATTTAATTATGAAAGACCCTAATGTGCTTATTTGAAGTACTTTTCTTTTATCTCTGTGGAAAATACTAATCATACTAAAAGCTTTGGTTCACTTTTATGAAGCCCTGGCTTCAGATTTTAAATTAGTCATTATATATTTTGTTCTTCCCTTGAGGACCAATTTTCTCTTTATTAACAAGGGAGAAATAATGATTTTTTAAAATAAGCCTATCATTCTTAGTTTTGAACCAGATTTCATTTTTTCCCATCTTAGACTGACTTTAGAAATAGTTAGTTTTATATCTTAATAAATACATACCCTATAAACCCAGTAATTCTTTCTTTAAAAAGAAGAAAATACTGCCAGTTTTATCTCAGATGATGATTATGCTATATAGTAGATCTATTGTATAAACACTCTAGGAAATCTTTAAATCATTCAGAATGGTCTTCCTCCAGTCCAACAATATATTTTCTTGAATTTCAAAAAGAACCATAAAGTGAATTATTTCTAAAAATGTCTATGTTTTCTTTTCTTTCTATTATATTTTACACATATTTAGTAACAAGAAAGTCCAAAGTCTTGAACGAGGTAATAGTGGGAGCTACATCTTGGTTTCACCAATGGTTGGCAGTGTTGGTTCTAGCATAGCATCTCCGGGCATACCATTTGTTTACAAAAGGTGGGCTCCTCCCGTTCTTGGCTTTTGTTCACATATAACTAGACTGTAATTCTCAAATGTCATTCAATCCGGATTACCACAATTGCAAATATTATGATCACAAAACTAAATAAGTTTCTTACTTAAGAAAATTGCCTGAAAATTGCTTTATCTAATCAAATCAGCCCTTCCCTGTTTATTGTGACCATACTCCCTTAGCTCACAAGAAACAATATAAAATGACAATTAATTTTCACTCAATCTAGGTCATCAATTAGAAACTGATATGAAATGTTTCGTGTGATCCAGGCTCTTCTGAAATCAAATCTCTGCCTTGAAAAACTTTGGCATTGTGAAAATATCATCAATTATTCACCATGAGGTGTCTCCTGCAGTATTTTTATTGGAAGAAATTTAAGTATTGGCAGTGTGGCTCCTGTCAGCAGGCAGACTATAAATACTAGAAAATACAATTTAGCTCTATCTAAAATTATTTTGAGTTTCATTAGTTTAAATCTATTGAAGAGGATTGCATGGCTAAAACCAACAAATTATGAACATAAAATAACATAATGAGGACAATAAAGATAAACTTGATTAGGTATATATTTTTTTAAACTTCATCTCACTTTTTTTTTGAAGACACGTTTAACTAATATGATAGCAGATTATGTAGTGTCTAAATGCATGTAGAGTTTACATAAAGTTGGTCATTTTTTTGGACTACCTTAAAATCTTTTTTGCTGAACTCTTATTTGTTCTATCTTGGGATTTCACTTAATTATTTAAGAGCTACAAAAAGGAGAAGAAATAATGGGTCATAAAAGCTGTAACTCCATTAGACTGCAGATAAAACCTCATATTAATTCTTTTGCTATGACAGAAAGCAGTGCAACAAAAATTTCTGGGGTCAGTTTATTTAATCATTTTATTTGGCCTTAAAAAAAAAATCTAGGTGATTTCCATACTTCTGTTCGCCAACTGTCAAAACTCAGGAGGTGAATAGGAAAAGAATTTAGTAAATAATTGAATGTCATAAATAAACTACACTCAAAAAAGAGATAGTTTTAACCATTATCATTTATCAGCTAGATTCCTATATTAGCCTCCTAAAAATAGATTTCTTCCTTCAAATCTTGCCGCCCTTCATTCTCTCCTCAAAAGGCAGCCAAAGTGATCTTGGGACAATTCAAATCTATTGATGTCTTTCCCTCCTTAAGATCTTTATTTTGGCTCCCTACGATATTCAGGGAAAGGTGCTACCTCCTTGATTGTAAACGCAAAGTCCTTCATACTGTATTCCCTATCTACATTCGTAGACTCACCTTTTTTCGTAGCTCATACACTCTGCTCCAACCATATGAGCTCCTTTCCCCAAAGGCATGCCTCTTCTTTCTTTGGCACCTCTGTGCATTAGTTTTCTCTTCCCAAAGTCTTCTCTCCCTGCCTGATGAAGTCCTGATCATGTTATTCAACCAGTAATCTTGCAAAACTTGCTGATGATCATCTCTTCCAGGAAACCTTCCAATAGACCTTGATCCTTTCTCTGTGGCCCAGTAGTACCTGGTGCATTTTTTATATAGTTCTGTAATCCTTGGTTCCCTTGTGTTTCTCCCTCTATTAGACTATCTGCATTTTAAGGAAAAAGAATACAGTATTACAATTCTCACTGCATTCCAGGTGCTCAGGACTGTGCTGGGTTACATGTAGTGGGTCCTCCGTGAACAAATCTTTGTGAAATCCACAAATGGTAAGGAGTTCTCTATTCAGACCTAGGCTCTGACAGTACCTTACTGTATGACCTTTAATATACTCATTAATACCCACTAGTCTCAGTCATTTTTCCAAATGTAACAAGAGAGATTCTTGCCTCAGATGGGTTGTTATAACTGTTAAGAGCAGTGTAAAAGTTCCTTGAACCTTCAAAAGCAAAAAAGATACAAAGGTGATGGGATTATTGTTACACATATTCTTATTCTTTCTGCAGCAAAGGTATTTGTTAAGGCTCTTGATTGTGTGAAAGGGGAGAATAAAACCGAAGTAGAGAAATCTTTTCTTTTTCATTTTTTTCTCAAGCCCCTAGGAATAGTTTGTTGCTATAGAAATACAAAGGGGTTGTCACATTTTTCTCTGTTATGCTTTATAGCTCCGTAATTACAAGTGCAGAGTAGGAAAGACTACTCTTTTACTGTTAGAACGGTAACATTTTCAAATCAAGTCTCACTAATTGAATTGATTAGCTGCCCCCCAAGATAACATCCTGAAACAACACATTCCTGTTTTTGAAGCATTTTTGGCATTATCTATTTTTCATTATTTAGTAGAATGAAATTTTATTGTTTGGGGCTATTCACTTGGGAAACCATACTTGAGAAAAAGACAACTAGAAATTGTCTTTATTGAAGAAAAGAATGCAGAGGTAAAACTGAAAGGAAAAAATGGCTTTAAATGTGTTACGAAGCAGAAAGTCAAGTTATTTATTTGGGGAGACCAGAAAAAACTACTCTCTCCTAGGCCATATTCCCTGAAATTTCTCTGTTTTATCAGGTTTTTACATCCTAGACTGAAATAATAGAAGCCTAATTCTGAAAGACGCACCAACAGAGCACCACGTATGTATAGTTTTCCTCTTGGCAAAGTAGCTGTTGAGGATAAAATCTAGCATATGGGAAAGTTCAATGAATTAAAAGCTAGAATAACTAGATTCTGTTTTCTGACTTAATGACTTGGCTGGAAGGTGGGGCAATGGGGAAATTTCACTTCCCTGAGTCTCTAGTTCTTCATCTGTACAATGACAGAACAAGCTGTCAGAGAACATAGCTGTTCTCTGATACACCCTAGTTCTGAAATTACCTGATTCTTAGCAATCCCAGTTTTTACATCTTCATATATGACCTTCTCTCACCTCAGCCAAAGCCTATTTCCCCATCCAGGAAGGAAGAAAGGAAGGTAAGAACAGAGAGACAGAGGGAGGGAAAAAGGAAAGGGAAGTTAGAAGGAAGAGAGAGATGGAGAGAAGGTAGGAGAAAAGAAGGGAGGGGGGAAGGAAGGAAGGAAAGAAGAAAGGATAGAATCCAAAAACCATATCCTTGGACATATTTTAGAGTCTCTAGCCTTACAGTAAAGAAGTTATTTCTAATAATACCGAATGTGAATAATTCTTTTCTATCATACATGAATAAGTTTAGCTCATTAGTAGTAAACAGATTATCATTCCTAGGATATGAGAAGTAGAGCTGCTTTCTGATACAAATAAAATTTGAAAGGTCTATTTTAAAGTACATTTATTATTTATACTGTATAATATAAACTTCTATAAATAATTTGAAAAAATAATTTCTGTAAATATTTCAAAAATATTTTTTCATAAATCTTTTAAATATTTTTTTTTGCATAGTGTGGCACTTTTTTACATGCAAAATATGGCTGGGAAACATAAAATAGCCATAAGTTTTCAGTGATGTTGACCTATATGGAATTTAAATCTGTTCTCTATCTGTATCTCTAATTTACAGTTTACTACTTTGATCAACTTTCTTTGGCCTCCTTTCTTTCTCCTAGATCAGATGATACCCCCACTTCTCCTCACACCCCCCACATGCATATGAATGCATATCAATACTCATGCTCACATTCTCTTTCTCCCAATTCTCTCTTTCTTTGTTCCCTTCCTTGTTTCTGTTGCCTTTATCTATTATAACTGCTAAGTTAGGACAAGAAATTTTGTAATATCTCTGATAATACAGGCTAAGAAATGCTGCTGGGGTAGACAAATATGTGTTATTTCATAAGAGGCCATGGAAGAGGTGGGTTAGAAAAGATCCTTATAATATGGACACTGGCCGGTCATAGTGGCTCACACCTGACATATCAGCACTTTGGGAGGCAAAGGCGGGAGGATCATTTGAGGACAGGAGTTTGAGACAAACCTGAACAACATAGCAAGACCCCATCTCTACAAAAAATATAAAAATTAGCTGGGAATAGTAGCATGTGCCTGTAGTCCCAACTATTGAGGAAGCTGAGGCAAGAGGATTGTTTGAGCCCTGGAGTTTGAGGTTTCAGTGAGCTATGATGACACCACTGCACTGTAGCCCTGACAACAGAGTGAGACCCTGTCTCCAAAAAAAAAGGTAATATGGACACTGGCCTTATTAACGTTCCAGCACCAGAACACACCCCCTCACACACACACACACACACACACACACACACACACACACACACACACACAACTCATGATAGAACTGTCTTTAGTTTGTTGCTGCCTCTTGTCTCCATGAATCTTGAGTAATAGAAAGAGAGAGGCTGAAAGCCTTTATTCATTCTAGAGTAGTAGAAAAATACATGTGAAGGGGCTCCCAAATTTCAGCCCTGCTCTTCAACTAGCTATGGCAACTTAGGCAAGTTACATACATTCTTGGAACATTTGAGACCTAACTTAGCAGAAAGAAATGATGAATGTACTGTAACTCCTCACCTTGTAAGGATTAAATGAGATAACGTACCATAAAGCACTTAGCACAATAAGTTTCACTTTTCATTTAGAATCCTGAAAAATGTATTGTGGTTGTACCTAAAGGACCAGCTAAGGAACAAGCCTTAGCTTAGGTGAGGATATTATGTTCCTCACCTATATACACCTTCGCCAACTGCTGCGTAAGAACTTCTGTGGGTGAGGCTGAGAAGATGGATTTTAACAAGAATCCTAGATCATATTCAGACACCAGGGTGTTTTAGAAACACTACCTCAGGGACTTATCTCTAGTTTTAAAATCAATAGAAAAATTGGATTCAATATGCATTTTTCAATTTCCTATCAGGATTTCTATTTTGTACTTTGAAAAATATCCTTTCTTTATCTTCTGTACATTTGTACTAAAAATAATATATTTTGATGCTGGCCTATTTGGAATAACTATTATTTCTTAATCTCTAACATGGAATAAAAAATACCAAGAAATCAAACCTTTGAATTTACATTTTCACAGTGCCTGTTTACTTACAAATATTAAACGTAACTGTGACATACTTTAATCACCTTTGGTTGCTATAGCATGTTTTCAAGTTGAGAGAATAAATTAAATGCAAGAAAGTTTATGTCAGAATTATATAAATATTTAAAGGAATTTTTTACTAAAATATACTGTGCCCTAGCCAATTTGTCATTAGAATAAGGAGCTAATCTTGATCAAGATGCAAGAAAAATAAAGTCATAAATGCTCTATTCAAAGAGAAAAGTCATGTGATTGTATGAGCACCATACTTAGTAAAAAGGAAAAAAAAATATTTCATTTATCTATTCTTATTTCCCTAATTTGCATTGTATGTACACTATTTCCAGGCTGATCTCAATAGACGTCTTCGTATCAGGCAGACTTGAGTTACTCGTTCTGTTCCTGGGAATGTGCATGGGATGACATCAGTGATGAAGTGAATCTTCCTAAAATGCCTTGCCCAGTAGAATAAAAGCAAATGCTGAGCTCAGTCGAATTCATTATAAAAATACTCAGTGTTTAATACAAATGGTTTAATGATAAAATTTTGTTTGGTTTATGAAAAACAATTACTTGTTGCTATTTGAAGAGACATCAGGTAAGATGGAAAAGAACAGGTAAAGAAAGTTACAGTGATAGAGTGATTTCTTGAACTGACTTCTGCACAAGCAGGTAGATTAGAATCTTTATCTTATCTTCAGCATCCCATTTTGGACAGATCAATGAACTGAAGGTGTGAAGAGAGTAGAATTAATATAGTAGTCCCCCCTTATCTGAGGTTTGCTTTCCATTGTTTCAGTTACCCAGGGTCAGTAAGTATCATTGTATTGTATTAACAGTACGATGAGATATTTTGAGAGAGAGCACAAGAGCGAGTACATTCATATAACTTTTATTACACTGCATTGTTATAATTGTTCTATTTTATTATTAGTTGTTATTCTCTTATGGTGCCTAATTTATAAATTAAACCTTATTGTAAGTATGTATATATAGGAAAAATATAGTATATATAGAGTTTAGTACTATCTGCAGTTTCATGCATTCACTGGAGTATTGGAAATTATCCCCTATGGGTAAAGAGAGGACTTCTGTATATACATTGAGAATTTGAAAGCACAGTATGTACTGCTTCATCAGGGAAAAGGCCTTATGCATGCTATAACATGCAGCAACAATACCAATGAGACAGAAAAGCAAATAGGCTCCATTGATTTTCCCTGGCTCCTCAAATTCCTTACTAATGCACTTGAGGATGTAAATAATACATGCAACAGATTGCATTAGAGGTGATTGTCTCCTTATTGCATGCATAAGTCAAAAAGCATTGTTAGTGCATTAGCAACTGAGAATCAGTTCCAGATTGCATAGTTTCTTTGCCTAATGACTGTCACAAGTAGGAAACTCAAGAGCTAAGTGACCAAACAAGACTATCTTCATAGCTTGTCTCATGAATTGCCTTCCTTTGCATCATAAACATTAAAAAGGTAGTTTATGGAACAAATATTCTAAAAGCTTTTTTAATGCATAAAATCTTTATTAAATCGGGGAAGACATAAAAGGTTTTTATAAGGAGCATTACATTTTCTTTGTAATCCTTATAAAATGTAGTGGCTATTGCTTTTTTTAACCCAGGCAAGATAATTGTAAACAAACTGATGTTACAAGCCTTACATGATTGTCTCAAGAATTTGTGTGGTCTCAGGAAGGATCATATATCTTAATCTAGTATTGTATCTTTCATTGCTTAATGATGGTAGATGGTTCAGTAAAGCAGGATGATTCTTCCTTATAATTCCATATTGTTGATAAATAACCAAAAGTATCTTCCCCTTGATCATATATTTGTATGTGATCTACAAAATATTAATTGAACCGTTTATTGTTCCAACAGAATCTTTAAGAGGGATATACCTTGACTTTGTCACAACAGAGGAATTTTTAATTTAATTTTGTACCACTGGCTTGTGTATCATCTATTTCTGTGGACTTTTTGCCTCCCCCAGCCACCTAAATTATGTTTGATAGCTGGCTTTGGTGAGCATTTTCAATAGTAAAACAAACTCAGTCTCCTTTTGGTGAGCAGGTTATGTTCTTTCCCTTCCCCAAGTGGTATATCCAAAAGCACAAAGCACTGATTAAGTTTTCAGTTAACATGATGGGATGTATGAGATTTATAAATGGAAAGTTATGACCTAGAAATCCATGGCCTCTGCACAAAAGCCAAGTTAATTTCTAGAATATGTAAGAAAAGGTAAAATTGATTTAATAGGCAGGACCATATTACTTCTTTTAAGAGTCTAGTCTTGCTGACACTTTAACAGACTTTCCCTCTTGGAACTTAATAAGATTAGAGACAGTTCTGATATACTTTTTTAAATATGTTTTTTTTTATTTTTTAGAATAGTTTTAGATTTATAGAAAAGTTACAAAGACAATACAGAGACTTTCTCTATGCCTCATGCCCAGTTTCCTCTATTGTTAATATCTTATGTTAATATGTATATTTGTAACAACTAATAAACCAATATTGATTGATTATTAATTAATGTCTAGGCTTGACATTTTAAAAATACATTACATTGAAAAGAAAATAGTTTATACATAATTAAATGTTTGATTCTTAGTTTTGAAAGAAAATGTACACAGCAAGAATAGCATTCCATATCAATTCACAAGAAATGATTCTGTGATTCATTGTAGGGAACTAGATAGTAATGCATAACAAATAAACAACTTTTTGGAGGGTCTTATATTACAATTCATTCCAGTAGTGTATTTACTAAGACTTTAAAGTACCATATCTAAAATAAATCCTGCAAGAAACATTGTGAATTTAGGAAATCTTGAAGAGAAAATCATCTTCCCATTTGACTTAAAACAATTAAGTATTGTCTTGCAAGGTCAATCACCTCAGTAGCAACAACCATCTACCGAGGACCTACTGTGTGCCAGTTGATTTGCAAGGTGCTTGACACACATTATTTTGGATTCTATCAACAGCCCTGCAAAGTTTCTCTCTTTATTATAGGTGCAGAAATTGAAACTCAGCAAAGCAGATAGCTTAGAGTTATGTAGCCAGAAAATGATGGATACAGTTTTAAAGGAGGAAGGAGAAGGGGAGGATGAAAGAGGAAGAAGAAGAGGAGAAAGAAAAGATGAAAAAGAAACAAAGATGAAAGAGGCAAAGAAGGGCAAAGAAAGATGAAAAAGAAAAATAAAGAAAAATAATAAATAAAAAATAAAAATAAAAAAAGAGAAGAAAGAAGAAGAAGAGAAAGGGGAGAAAGCGAGGAAGAAGATGAGGGAAAGGAAGAGGAAATCTGTCTAGGGAAAATAAAGTATAAAGTATAAAGCATAAAAAATCATCTCATGTTTATTACAGGAAATTTAGTATTTAAATCTTAATTTTGATTAGTTGAATAAAGTGTTTTGTCATTTTTGCATTATGTACATAAGGGTGATTGATCTAAATTGCCATTTTTATAGATTAGGTTATTTTTTAAAAAATGTCACCAGCAAGTTTATCAGGGAAGTGATAATGGACCTGGTTTCATACCAAAGGCTGCTATAAAGTATGAAAAATATTAAAGAAGTTTATGTCACCAGCTTTCATCTTTTATAACGAGATGTTTGGGGTGGTTATTGGTAAAGATACTGGGAGACAAAAATTGTTATAAAGCCAAATGGTCCATATTAGGCATCTAAAACGAATTATATTATTGCATTAGCATAGTTGTGAGGTTGTGTTAGCCAATATTTCTAAGTAGGGAATAATGGGAAAATTTTCTTTTGGTTTAGTAAAGAATGGGTGAATGTGTGTGTGTGTGTGTGTGTGTGTGTGTGTGTGTGTGTGTGTCCTTGTTGTATAAGGTAGAAGCTTAGGCTGTTCAGGATTTTTCTTATATTTCTGACCCTGAATGCCTTTCTTCATTAGGGAATTATGAGATAAGTATCTCTGGGGCATCATCTGGAAAAATATTCTCTCTCTTTGATTACTATATTTTCTGTATCTGATTGTCATTGCTGGAATCTCTTGAATTTTGAGTCTCTGACAGGGTGCTTTTGCCTATTTTGAAGGTATGCAGAACAATCCAAGTTTATTAAGGTTATTTCTAAATGTAAACATACGTTAGATAAAATATTCAGAAAATGCTTTTGTTTCAGCACTGTTTATTAAGTAACAAGTAAGTTTCTATACCAAAGAACACACCAGAATGAGCTCTAAATGAGAGTTTCTCAGTTGTTTAATTGCTTTTGGATTCAGAATCTTTTTCTTCTTAATCACCAGATATACAACTTGAGATTTCATATTTCAGCCTAAAGAGACACAATAATATTGTTAAGGTTTGATATACTGCAGCTGTAACAAAAAGAGCAACACAAAGTTTGTCTGCTGGTATTTCTCACTGCATTGCCAAACTTGGGAAAAGCACATGCATGGCAGTAATTTATGTTTTTTGATGGTAGAAGAGAGAAACATAATTTTACGAACATCTTTTTTTCTTCCAAATAATATTTGAAGAGTGTGAATGATTCTGAAAAGAACCCAAATAAATAATAATATCAGCCACTATGTTGACTTTTGCAAAAGTAATATAAGTGGGAGACACCCAGGGAATAGCTTGATATCTATCTATAGTTTGCTTGTTCCACACCATCCCATTAAGACATACCTTTATTGATAAGGACCAAGATACATGAGACAAGTGTTATGGAAGTGAACTAACTTCTATTAATCAGCAATCCTGCTCTTCAGGTTGTTGCTCCCGGGTAAATTAAGACCAATCAGGAAGCTTTCTTTGATCAAGATCACCTAAGAGAATCAAGGGCATTATTTTTCCTAAGAAAAACTATTATTAATTACATTCTGCTTTAATCATAGTCTCATGTACCCGTGGGGCATCAGAAAATAATTATTACATACCTCCTATGTGCCAAGCATCTTTTTATATGCTAAGGATACAGCAATGAAAAGAAAAAATACAAAAAAATCCTTGTCTCACTTATGTACTAGTTGTGAAAAGCTGGGCAACAGACAAAATATATAAGGAGATTGTATTCTGTGATAGTGGTAAATACTATAGAGAGAAATAAAAGGGGCTAGAGTTTTGGAACAGTGGTTACAATTATAGTTTTTAATGAAGTCAGGGAGGCTTCACTGAAGAGGAATTAGTTGAATAAAGATTTCAAGGAGGCGAGGGAGTGAGCCATGCAGATCCTGAGGACGCGAGCATCCAGGTAGGAGTAAGCACGTGCAAAGGCCCTGAGAACAGCACATGTTTGGAAGTTTTAGACATGACACATGACCTTGCACATAGAAGGAGTGCAGAACATATTTGATTAAGTCAATAATATCAGGCTTCAAGATGATTGATGTGTTTTCCCATACATTATGGTTTAATTCAATGATATTAATATTATTCTTTACTCACAGGTAAATACTTGAATTTGACCTGAATATTAAAATATGGTTCACACACTGAAAAGAGTATGCTTACTGTGTAGGATTTCATATCAATTCAAGCCTTAGTTTTTCATTTGCTCTTCATATTAATGCTTTAAAAGGTTGTGACTTTCTCTCATAATTAGTTGTGAATTGCTTTTGCTAGCAGTGTAATTGGTTGTGAAATTGCACTCTTTTTTTTTTTTTTTAAATTCTCTTCATGCTTTGTGGAGAAAAGCAGTCACCACATCCTTTTCCTTCCTTTATTTTTTGCTGTGTTGAATAGTTTCATCCAGAAGAGAAAGAGAAAAATCCCTGAAAACATTCACACAAAAGGTCATTTGTCTTACCACCAGCTCTCTGATAAAAGCTCAGGATGTAAACAGTACTCCCTGGTAAAATAATCACTGATAATGGAAACACCAAACAAACAAAAGAAATACCAAATTCTTTAAAATAATAATCTAATGCTGCTCTTTTAAATTGGGATACATCTTTTTTCTTATGAATCTAAAACTCTAAAGAATTCATTCTCCAAAGGTCTTTCTCTTGTTGCTTGTGCTGCAGTTTGAGTTAGGTCTTTGTCTTCATGCTGTTCTCACACTGCGGAGGGAGCTCTGATGAGCAAAGTCCCACTGTCTTTCTGAGCAGGTATGGAAACAGAGCAGACCCTGGTTCCTGCTTCTCAGATTGCAGCACCGAGAGAGCTAGTGGCAGTGTTCTCTGTGATTAAAACAAGAAAAAATAAAGCACACACCAAGTGGTGTAGTTAGTGCTGAAAGTGCCCAAATACCACCCTGCCCGTGCCATGAGCCCCACGATTGGCCTTGGATTTAGAAGCCTGAAGGTGAATTATCCTGTTGGGTTCAGATGAGTGCAATTATCCAGCCATTTAAGCATTAAAGTGGATATGAACTTGAACTGGAGTATATCTAATGTGCAAACTAATTGTAGCCGTTTTATCCAGCAGATTCTAAAATTACCCTTGAAAATTAGAACACTTGTCCGTACAAATTCTTATGAAATAGGCACTGTTCAGACTAGAAAGGAATAAACCTCACAGGTCTTCTGGTTAAATACATGCCAAGACATTTGCTTTTGTTTGGTGAAAAAAAACTGCTGCAGCTATTAAATCAGAATATGTGGATTGGAATACTGAAATCAAACTTTTGGTAAATAAGCCATTTGGGAAATTGGGGCATAATAATGTCACTTATCTGACAAGAATATGGCGAAGCTCAAGTGAGGTTGGCAGTGTTCTTGGTGTTCTTTCAAATGGGATTCTAAACGTATTTATTGTATGTCTGGCAATCGGGAAATCTAAAAAGAGAGAAGACATAGCAGACTTCTTCCCAAGAGAGCACCTTGGGAAGATAAGACCTATATATGAGAGATCAAAGGGTAAAGTAATATAGTGCTTGGCATCATCATCATAACAGAAATAAAACTTAAGTGTCAAATATAGAAGCTATAATTTTTTGAGTTCCAAGGAGGGAAAGATTATGGCAGACTGGCAATTCCTAGAAATTTCTCACTCTAAGAATGAGATTTGGCGCTTGACTCATGGTATGTCAAAGATAGAACAGGACACAGAGACCAACTGGTCCAGTTCCTCGTTGTGCAGATGTTAGGAATTGCACAGAAGTGCAAAGCTGCGAGTTAAATGTGCCTGCCAGCGGCAAAGATCCCCTTAACTCTAGACCAAGCAGTTCCTTCCTCTTTTTATTTGCTCAGGCACGGATTCATTGAGCAAACATTTTGAGTGCTTGTATGTTATCCAGATACTGCTCTGGATATTAAGAACAAAGCCATGGGCAAAATTCACAAAATCCATTGATATAATGAAACCTGTATTCTCATGGATGATATACACAGTGAGTTTAGATTTTTGAAAATAATTTATCTTAGTGGCTATAGAGTAATGGGATTGTGGTGGGCAGGTAAGACAAGCGAAGGAGTCTCTAGAAGTTGTCATTCACACAATAAACTAAGTTATAAAGAGCTAGCTGTTGGTCGGGCTCAGGCCTGTAAATCCTAGCACCCTGGGAGGCTGAGGCGGGAGGATCATTTGAGCTCAGGAGTTCGAGACCAGCCTGAGCAAGAGCGAGATCCCGTCTCTACTAAAAATAGAAAGAAATTAGCTAAACAACTAAAAATATATAGAAAAATTAGCCAGGCATGGTGGTGCTTGCCTGTGGTCTCACCTACTCAGGGGGCTGAGGCAGAAAGATTGCTTGAGCCCAGGAGTTTGAGGTAGCTGTGAGCGAGGCTGATGCTGTGGCACTCTCCCGGGCAATGGAGTGAGACTCTGTATCAAAAAAAAAAAAAAAGTGCTAGCTGTGGGTGGAAAAATGTTACTGGAAGAGAGAGCACACAGATCAAAAGCTCTGTGGAAGAAAAAGCTTGACCAGAGAGCAAGGAGGCCAGATTGGAGGGAGCACATTGAGGGGTGAAATCTGATGGTGTATACCCCCAGTGTACAGCATAAGGATGAGTAGGATTTAAAGAATGATAGGTAAAGGGAGATGGCATTCAGAGAAGAATAATTTTTGTAAACAATGGTACAAAATTAAGAAGAAGGCATTGTCCTGTGGTCACTCATTGTTCTTCTCTTGATATAAGTTCCCATCTCAATTTGGGAAAGAACACTGCATTGGTAAGACAAAAAAGAAAAAAAGAAAAAAAAATTAAAAAGTAGATGTTATGTTCTCAACATATACACACAAAAAATAACATAAATAAATAAAATGCTAACGAGGGGAGTTGATGGATACGTTAAGTAGCTTAACTGTGATTATTTCACAATGTGTACATGTATCAGAACCTCAAGTTGTACATCTTAAATATATACAATTTTTATTTGTCAGTTAAAGTTCAGTAAAGCTGGAAAAAACTAGAAAATGCTATAGGCAACTTGAATAAAGAGTTTTATAAAAGAGAATCAACCCAACTCAATTTTTAAAGTTTTCTCTGTGTGCACTAAAATTTGCCATTCTGCTCATTTTCTGAGTATGTATGTTCCTCCCTACTCACTTTATGTATGAAGACATTTAATAGGCTGATGGTTGGAGTGGGAGAGATGAGACACTTTTCCCTGCTCACACCTGCAGCACCAAAAGCAAAAGAAAGCCTCCAGGGATCACTGTATCAGTCTGCTGAGTGCAGGTCCCTGGGACTTCTCCCTATCCAAGCCCATCTGCCTTCCTGGACACTTTCTGAGTAAGCAAGGGCCGATTTCCAGGCAACACTTATATTGTTAGGTTAGATTTTGTACATCAGAGCATTTATGGGAGACCACATTACCCCGTGGGATTTTACTTGGCAGGATACATCCTCCTAAAGGAGGAACTAAGAGTTTTATATTACCAGATCCAGCCAGATATGGTGCAAAATGCAATTAATTGATTATTTTTTAAAAACCACACTGGTGTCTTAAAGCATTTTATTTGAAGCTTTTCCAGGACCGGCAAATATTGGACCCTCAAGTTTGATGGAGAAAGATTTTCTGGGCTGTATTCTTCCCTTTCAGCTTGTTGGTAGCATTATTGACAGAGAATCTTCTTTCCTTTCCATGGGAAAATGGCAACAGCCACTAATCTGGAGAGAGAATGTGTAATTTAAATGGGAAGCTGAGCCATGTTTTGTCTTCTTAAGAAAAAAATACTAGGTTTGGAAAGCGGACTTAGATATTTTCATTTCTTCCCTTTGTTGAATAGTCTTCACCCTCTTGTGGGTAATCACTGTGTTATCCTAATTCTTGGAACAAGATGGCGTGTTATTTTGTTTGCAGCTTTTTATGATCCAAATGTGTGCACAGTGCAAGAAATATATTCTTTAATTTGATTGACCAGGATGCCACAAACTCACTGTCTCCTCTGAGGAACAATCGGTTACACAGACAGCACAACAGAAATAATTTATTTCCTCATATTTTTTCAGCTGTAAACTTAGTGTGCCAGTCATTGACTTTTCTGTTAGAAAATAGGGAATCTTTATATTTAAATGACTTTATATTAAGTATTGAATGTGAAAGGTTAACTTCAAACATCAAATGCTTTTTAGTGTCCTTTACCCCATATAAAACAACAAAATGAACCAGCTCCCACAGCAGTATAAGAATTCTTACAGCATCCTTACACCTTAACTTTACATCTTACACTTCATATACCACAAAAACATAAAGATTGCAAGATGCTAGTATGCCTTATAATTAGGAGACCATTGGTCACAATGTAATGATGAGGGGTAGTTTGGAAGTGGACGTGGTACCAATAGACAGTGTTGTAGTAAGAAGTGGTGGCTGCAAAGATGAGACATGGTGATACTGGGTGTGGGCTAAACAGACTGGACTCTTTTGGGTGTAGATAAGGCATCCAAGGATATAAAGTAGTGTAATTCAGAAACTAGTTACTACATGCTAATATGACTTGCCTGTGTTTAAGAACTGCTAGCCATGTACCTAATTCCCCTGTATGCTCAGAAGAGTTTTGGTTTCTTCTTTCTTCTTGTCCAAACACACACATATTTTAGTCAGGAGTAAACCAAATCCTGGGAGGATACAACCACTTGCTGTTACCTAATACTGGAAGATAGTAGGAGCTGAAAGCCAAAATGAGATTGTGTTTTCCTTGGGAAAGTTAAGAAAACATGCGTGTCTAGGATGGTTTCTTATAAATTGATATGTTTGATATACTTTGTCTTAGCTTCCTAAGACACAAAAACACTGGGGAAAGGATGATCAATTTTGAAGTATTTGTCTTCATTAAATACATGAATGACAGTACAATGGTCTGCCTTCTCTGCCAAGCTAGATCATGAACTACAAAATTATAGTATTAATAGTAGTAGTAATACTATCTACCCTTTGTAAAATGCTTTCTGTGTCTAGGCACTGTGATGAGTGCTTTATATACTTCGTCTTATTTCATCTAAATTACAATGCATGAGGCAGTTACTATTATTTACAGAGAAGAAAACTCACATTAGGAAAGTTGTGGTAAAAATTTGCCAGAGTCACCAAGGTAGTAAATGAAGGAGCCAGGAGCCAGGTGTCATACCAAAGCAGTTTGGGCTTCAGAAAACAACCAAAATTACAGTTGCATGGTGTTGAGCAAATCATGTAATTTCCCTGCATTTGTTTCTTTAGCTATTAATTTTTTTTTAAGGAAAGGTGTGCCTCCCTGTTGAGGCTTTTGTATTAAACAAAATAATGCCTATAAATTCTGACAGCTCTGCCTAGCATACCGTAGGCTAGTACTACTAGCTAGTGTGGCGTATTTCTACTACAACTCCTTAACTGGCAGCTGCTCATCTGAAGCTTTGATTTTTCCAGAGCATTTTGATATTCCCTTGAATAGATTAATTTGAATCTGATGATATGATGTTATAACTAAGATCTTAATCTTGATACGGCAACCCAAACTAGGAAATATATGATATAAAGGCACATGATATACAGAGGCTATAATGGTTTGTGCGTGTAACACATACAGTTGACCCTTGAACAACATGGGGATGAGGGAGGGCAACCTCCAGCACAAAAATCCATGTATAACTTTTGACTCTCGCAAAACTTAACTACTAATAGCCTGCTGTTGACTGAAAGTGTTACCAGTAATAATAGTTTATTAACACATATTTTGCACAGTATATGTATTATATGCCATATTCTTAAAGTAAGTTAGAGAAAAGAAAATGTTACTAAGGAAATCATAAGAAAGGGAAAATATATTTATTATCAAGTGGAAGTGAATCATCACAGAGGTCTTTGCTGTCACCATCTTTACGTTGAGTGACTGGGGGAGAAAAAGGAGTAGTTGTTCTTGCTGTCTCAAGAGTGGCAGAGATAGAAGAAAATCCACAAATAAGTGGATTTGTGCAGTTCAAACATGTTCAAAGTTCAACTGTATAGATATATGTGTGTGTTTTCTTGTTGCTGGTGCAAATTACATATTTAAACCATTACTACTGTGACCTGTTGATTTTCTTCTAAGTCTCTGTTTTAGAAGACTTTGAAAAAAAGATCTCTAATTACCCTGAAAATAGACTGTGATTTGCACATCCTTCAAAATTAATGTACAGGATGTCAAAATGAAGCCAGTTGAAAGAAATGAGATTGCTTCTTTTTTTTTTTTTTTTTGAGATTGCTTCTTTTTAAAATCAAATTTTGTTATCATTTATACTAGTTATCCTACAGCACCTATATAGTTTTAAAGTTGAGTAGATTCATCGTGGAACTTGAACCCACCAAAGCCTGGATCTGGAAGTTTTACAGAACTGCATGCATATTTATGCTTGTGATATAATATGGTAATTTAGATTACGCCACTAATTTTTTCTTAGCATAAATTCTGAGGTGAGATTGCCACAGTTTGAATCTGTCTCTACTATTTATTATTAATAGTATCTATGCTTAGGCAAGTTATTATAGTTAGATTCTCTGCACTTGACTTGCTCATGTGTACAATGGAGATAATAGTCACTTAAATAATTAGGAGTATTGTGAGAATTAGAGTTTATGTGCTTGCCATGTAGCAATCCTCAAACAATATTAGCTGCTGTTAATATAATTCTTATCACAATCATCATTCTTATTCTCATTTTTAGAAAATAGTTTATTAAAAAGAACACTGAATTAGTAGATGAATCCTATAGTTAATCTCTAAAGTATGTTAATATTATGATTTTTCCATCAATAAAATAGAAATAATACTCGTCCTGACTATCTCATTGGGTATTTTTTGAGGATCTAATGAGGTTCCATTGGCGTAGGTGGAGTGGGAATTGCCAGGTGTTACCTAAACACAAAGTGTTATTGATGTTGTATCAAAAAATGAGCCTGGGAGAAAGAGAAGAATATTTCATATGAGGATGGAACAGTCCATTTTAAGAAATACAGGAAATTTTCATGAGGTCTTGGGTATAGACAGGTAGAAATCTGGAACTCATGCTCAAAATAAGAAAATATCAAAAAGGCATGAACATACAGATATGGGAAATTTCTGTTTTGCACCTACTTGGGGAATATAAAATGCTTTTTATAAACAAGTATGGTTGAGATAAAGATTGTAATTTATAATAGGGAAGAATTTTTTATTTTCTGTTGAGCAGATTTTGAATTTTCACTGGTACTTTAATCAGTCATGTGTGATATATATGTTATTACGGAGCTTTCACCTTTCAGAAATGTGCAAGTCAGTTTGGTATACACTGCAAGCCCTGAGTCTACTAAGGCATAAAACTTCATATCTGCCTACAGAAAAGTATAGGAAATATTGTGAGGGTGGAGGGAGAAAAAGGGGATTGAGAGAGAAAGAGAGAGAGAGAGACAAAGTGGGCAGGAAGAGGATGTCAAAGTTTGGCATCATTTGTTTTCTACAGAAAAGAACAGTATAGAGCAATTTGTGGTTGTCACATTTGAACACACAAAATTAAAATTTTTTTCAAAAAGCAATTTGCTTTATGGATGGTTCCATTTTTTCTTTTGTAATTTTCTGAGTAAAACATATTTTTTAATCTTTTGCTGACAATCTTTCCTATCTGAAAATCTGAGCTATCTGTCAGAAATCATTATGTCAACCATACACTGTGCCATGTTATATTTTGCATTTATATTGAGTCTTTCAATCAATAAAAAAATAGAGTTTAAGGATCATTCTTACAGAGTAGCAAAAGGAAATCATAGTTTAAGACTAAGTGGCTTTTCATATTTTACAGAGCACACTGGAGAAACTTAGTACAACCCAAAAGAATGGCACTCCTGGGTCTGAGTGTAGGCAGCATTGGAATCAGGAATTATGAAGTGTCTAATGCTGAAAGATACTTTAGAGAGCAAACCAGGTCAACATCCCCATTGATAGATGAGAAAATAGAGCCACAAAATAGACTGGTTCAGTGGTTCTGTTCTCAAATGTGGTTTCCACAGCATCTGTATCTCTTAGGAATACATTAGAAATGCAAATTATTGGGGCCTACACCCCAGACCTACTGAATCTCTAAAATCAGGCCCAGTAGTCTATATTAACAAGGCCTCTCAGTGATTCTGATATGCATTGTAGCTCGAGAACCACTGGGCTAGATAGTGAGTTTTCTAATACCTACCCCAGTGTGTTTCCCATTGTACCATGCTGTTTCTCCTTTTCTCTTTGAGTGAAAGTCTTCCTCTTTAGGATTGAGTGGAATGAGAATCTAAACTCACCTGTGTCCACATGCACAAAGCACAGTGGGATAACCAAGGAAATAATTTTGTAATACAGTCCTAAAAACACCTTTGCCTGATTTGAGAATCATTAGATGAAAGTACTATTCTGAAGGCCTTAACAATGTACATAATTGTCTCATTTCCCTAATTCACAGAATTCTGATTAACCTAGAATCTCAAAGAGATATTCAGGGATTCTACTTTAGCCTCATATTATTTAGAAAGAGGCCTAATAGCTTGATTAAAATGAGTCAATTGTATATCTCTTCACCTGTTTTGCATCCAGATTAATAAACAACTGCAAAGACTAGTAAATGGAGCCTGAGCTATCTTTTAGTTTTTTTCCCCATCTAGCAAACAAAAATACATCCTTAACTACATTGTAAACTTATGTATATTGCTCTGAACTCTTAATGGGTATTTTAGAATGCTGAGTATGGAACAAATGAGAATTAATACATATTGAATTTAATCACTAAAAGTAGGTTGCTATTACTAAACTCTGAATAATATGTAAATTATCCTTTTGATTGGCTTAAATCAGTTTACTTAGATTCACTGTAACTCTCCCATAAAATAATTGTAATGGGCTTTTTGCAAACAAATCAGGTACATGTTTTTCATGAGTGAATGCAAGAAGAAACAATGAGCATCTTCTTTGAAGACAGAAGCCATTTTACTGTGAAGCTAATAAACCCATCAACTCAGGGCACTTCCAAAACCCAGTGCCTAATTTTGAACTTGTAATTTTTAATTCTTTTTCTTAAAGAGGGACCTCAAAAGTATATAAGCTTCAGGCCCCCCAAAATCTAGATCCACCTTTGGCTAGGGAGTGTTATGTACTTTGTCAGTGGGCAGAAATACTTTACACGTTGCACTAGGTAAAAGCCTTTCCATTTATGTCCAATGAACATTGAACCAAAATGAGTACCCATGTCAGTTTTAAAGCTGGTAGAAATCGTTTCTGTATAAGCACCTTGACAGTTGCAAGTGGCTTTGGATTAGCATTAGATTGGGTTGTCAATCATTTCTTTAGCATTTTAGATTTCCTTTTTCTTGAGCAGAGATAAACAAGAAGCACTTAGCAGCTTACCATGACATTAAGCAATGGAGTGTGTATTCACACACTTATAAATATAAGTCTCTAAATGCTTTCAAAAGAAGGGCAACTTTGCTTTTGGTCAGTTCTGGCCCCACGAATTCAAAAACACTTTTTAGTTTAAAAATTTGAAGAGAAAACGTGTTGATTCAGCTCTTAAATCAATGTCAAATGTTTGTTAGATTGATATTTCTTTGATTTGTTTATGTGGCTTACATCTCCGATGTCTTAGAATGACAGCATGATTTACATCTTCATTTTAGAGAAAGAATGGTTTTCTTATCATTCAAGGAGACAAAAAATGATTCAGTTGTAAACATGACCCAGTTTAAGTAGTTTGGATGTTATAGCTAATTTCAAAATTCCCAGGGGAAGGATTGCATGATTGCTATGGTCTTTTTTGGTTTGCATTTTAAAGGTGAAATGCTTTTAAATCAGTCACTGCTGTGGAGGAAGGTACGAGGGAAACACAAACCATGTTAGTATATCTAGATAATAAACAGCAGCAATGACAGCACTCAACATTCTAACAGTCTGTATGTGTTAACATACAGAGGCTTAGATTCATTTAGTTTAGAGTTTTAGACTCATTACCTCTTTCCTCAGCATTATTATTAACCAGTTGCCATTTAGTCCAAGTTAATTAATCTCTCTGAGACTCAGTTTTTTCAACTATCAAAGGTAAATAATAACCTACTACAGATTTTTGAAAATAAAGTATACTAAACTTCTAGGATGATGCCTGGCACACAGTCAACAAATAATAATGCAAGACAGACTTTATAGCATTTTCAGTGAATAAATTGGAAACTCATTTTGTATACATGAGATCACCTGGGGGCATCCAGATTGAGAATGAAAGTTGCCTCTTGCCTATACATGCCTGTATTCTGATAGCAAAGACTAGGGCTTTTGTTGACATAGTTGAAGGCGTAAATGGTGAGAGCAGGAGGGACAACTAACTGCCATGTTCTTTACTATGATCTCTTGATAACATTGCAGATAATACAATCACTTATAAGCAATGGGTTGTACTTTGTCATGATACTTTACTTTAAAAGCTGGTGGCTTGTTAAATTTCCTGTCATTCATGGCTAAGAGGGAGCGCTGTGGGTCCCTAAGGAAGCACCACATACGATGCATATGGTGCTGAGAAACTAGGCTGGGTTCCAGAAGTTTATTAATGTTTTTTTTCAAAATGACAGAGGGATCACAATTTAAGATTAAAGTACTTCTCATCACCTTCTCTTTGCATGTTTCTCTAATCCTCATTCAGTAAGAAGTTGGGCTTGGTTAGGTTTCTCCTGAAAGTGATATGCTAGCATAAGATTCCAATAAGACCAATGCTACCCAAGGGCAGAGTATGCAATTTGAGGTGTGCTCTGTGGTTCTGCTAGTGTTTTGTTATTGTTTTTTAATTACCCAACAGCTTGCTACAATGACTGAAATCTCTGCCATAGGAATTGTTCTGTGCATTGAGATATTCTTTTCCAGAACATCACAGAAAAATGTTTCATATTTGGCCTGGGGTGGTTTAAGTTGGTCAGTGGGAAAACTTGATTCTTCTATTTTTGGACACTTACATAACTCATTGTGATTAGTTTTATTTCTCTTTGGCCATCAAGAAAACTGTGGTAAATCAAATATATAAAAACTATATTAGATCATATTAATTGACATGCTATGACATGATTAATGTCATAGTCCTTTTTAACCTAGGACTTTTCTTCAGCTCCTAAGGATTTGCATAACTTTGAGAATGGAGCCATCTCAGAGATGAATATACTAGTTCTAATTCTAATATACTAACACTAGTCAAACGGATAATTTAAAAAATAGGTATGTAAAAATTGTTGAGGGTTAAATATGAGGTTAATTGGTAACTTTTCATTAAACTTGTATCTAAGTAAAGTTTTTTTAAGATAGATTATATACAAATAATACACGTTCATTGTTATGAAAATAATACTATAAAAATATAAGCATATTATAACAGCTACTATTTGCTTAGATCTTACCATGTGCCAGAAACTTGGCTAAAATTTTATATTGTGAGGTAGATATTATTATTCCCATATCACAGTTAAGAAAATGACAGCTTCAGGAGGTTAAATAACTTGCCCATAATTACAAACTTTGTAAGTTGTGAGGTTGGAATTTGAACTTAGGTACCCTGCTTTCAGAATGATGATTCTCAACCACTACATTTTGCAAATCCAACCCAAGTTCATAACTCCCTGTTAACATCCTTCCAAATATTTAGTTATATATTGAGTATTTGTATGCATGTACATGTATAGTGATATATAAAATTTTATATAATGAAATCTTACTTCATATGTTGGTATGTAAACTACCTTTTGTTCAATGATGTGTCATGGGCTTCGTCCTATATAAAAAAGAATTGATATACATAATTTTAATGGTTCTATAGTATTATATTCTATATCTCAAAAACAGAGCCCTGTTGATGAATACATGTTCTATCCTATTTTGTAAATAGGGAGATACAGGTAAATTCCCTAGAAAATCCTTTTACGTATACTTCATACACTGATGAGATTGTTTCCATAGGGTAAATCCTGGTAGTAGGGCCAATGGGGCAAAGGATATACCATTTTATATTTTGATACATCTTTCTAAGCAATCAAACAGAAATTTCTCCTCCCACCAACAATGTAAGAGGGCAGTATCCCATCCTTAAATGTTCTTTTCAAAATTAGATTATAATGATATATAATTTTTTTAAGTTGGCTAATTGAAATTGTTTGAGGATGGAATTATTTTCAGTTTTTATTGTCATTTGTGTCTGGGGAATTAGTAAAGAAACATGTATTTTTAAATAGTCTTACAATTCAAATCAATATTTGCAAACTTGAACTCTTAGACTCTCATCATATTAGTAAAATTTATGATACTTTTCTGTGTCACTTATATTGCTCATTTTAAAATCCACTATTCTTTATAAAATAGAACTATTGTACTTGGATTCTATAAAGTTTACTGCCAAAAAATTTAAGGTAATCTCTTAATGTTTCTGAGATGGAGTAAAATATTGTAGGACTGTGTGTCTTCATATTGCAGTAAAAGTCACTTTATCTAAAAGCCTTTCCTGGAGGATATTTTTATGAGATAAATGATTTCCTATTTTTGGTACATTGTTTCCCATAAAACAATAAATTCTAAATGTGTTAGCATTGTACATTTTCATCAGATGAGTCAATCTGCGGACCTAAAACTTTTAAAAAGCAAAAATATTTTCCATTTAATATTATCATAAAAAGCAATACCATGCTAGTGATTTTAGTCAAAACACAAATATACAGACATACTAACTTTTTCAAGTCAACCATATACTTTATTTTATCATTCTTAAATAATACTAATGTTGTGTATTCTTCCTGTAATTATGTGCATTTATTTATTATATTTACTGAAATATTAAAGTGGTATTCCTATTGAAACACTGGTAAAAGAAATTAGGCACATTGTTGAAATTCCATCATGATAGAGGATATAGATATGTGGTTGAATTTTTCTATCACTATTACCACTTACAAGTTGATTTTGTGAATTTGTCAGGATTTATGAAACAATAGATTTGCCAAATTGTACCATCCTTAAACAAAAACACCCAAAGCCTGAAACAGCTGACATTGTGGGATTTGGTTGTTTTAGCTTTGATCACCTGTGTTTCTTCTGGTTCCATATGTTGTTTATATTGGTTACTTACTTAGTTCCTCTCTTGTGGTATTTCCATGCTGCCTGGAATATTGTTTGATATACTCAATTGACATGCAGATTTTTCAAATTTGCTTTATTAACGAAGGTGCTAAGTCACCTGGAAATTGTTTCTGTGACTGTTAGGTCACAATGAGATGGACAGATTTCATGTTTTTTGGATTCTCTAATCATGTTCATTTTTGGGCTATAATTAACCCAGAGGTTTATAAGTTATAGTCAGTTAAATCCTTCCTCATAAAGAGTTGTTGAAAGAGTGCCATAGTATTCTTCATTCCTATTCTTTCCATTAGATATTTCTATCAAATTTCATGATAGGTATTATTAGATAAATCCAAGCACATTTCAATTAGATTATTGGTAAATGTCAATCTTTACAGAAATTGCATTTTCTACTCCTTTAATCTGCAGACTTAAATCCAAGTGTCCAAGTTAATAACCTGAATTTTTAAATGTGATAATTGCCTTCAGAAACCATACTGTTTTTAGGTTTTAATTTACATTCAAATACTTTTCCTAGAGATGATGATAATCACTTTTCCTTGTCATTTCTATTTTTGAAGATATTTTTTCTTCAACCCTCATATTTTCACAGCCCCAAATTTTGTCTGACAGGACTATATTTTTTCATAGTAAGTAAAGAAATATAGAGGAACAGCCTAGAATGGATTAATCCCTCTTTACTGGGCAGTGGTGAGAGGGCAACATTGAAGTCTGCCTTCTCACAGGGCCAAGAACTTCAGGATTAGTGTAACTGAGAGAAGGTTGATTCTTTCAAATAAATAAGCCCCTTAATTAAGCCATACCGTCAGCAATAAATTATCTATTTATCCTTTAATGTCTTTTAATGATTGCTTTGGAATGAGATATTAATGCCAAAATCTTCAATTGAGTCTGTTAGAAGATATTGGGTTATTTATGCTAACTCTATATGCAAATTTGTGTTAATTATAGTGATTTTTTCCTATTTTATATTTAGAAATCTTTGAAATTATGCTTTAATTAAATTATGGCTAACCATGGACCATTTAGCATATTTAAGTCAGTTTCATGTTGTGAAAATATTGTCTTACTTTTACCCCAGTGTTGCCATTTTGCTGTTTTTCCAGAAGAGTTTGGAATCAGTTCCAGTGATTTTTTTTAACAGTAACTGTTTTAGTAATCCAGGGGTAGTAATAATCCATATGTGAAATGCACATGAAATTAATTCCCATAGAAAAGGTGAAGTGTGATGTCTTCCATATATTTGGAAATAATTATTCAATATCTTTGCCTCTAAAATATTAACATAAATGTTTCCTTTGTCATTGAGTTTTGCGTTACTGTTATAGTAAGGAAGATAAACTTTCAGAATGAGTAATATGTCACTACAGTACCTAAAAAGGGAGCACTGCTTTTAACAAAATGTTATGTTTTAACTGTACCATATTCACTGATTTTTATTGGTAATGCAACTAATATCTGGAATACAAAGTCACAAATGAAAGAGCATAATATTTTGACTAGATTTTATTAAGTCCTCTTCTGATCTATGAACTATCTCAGAAGACTGGCCATTGTTAACTACTTCTATGGTAATAATTTCATTTTCACTATCTGTACATTTAATTTTAAAATGTTCATATTATGCCAGTAAATTTCTCTTATGACCATTAGCACTAATAGACTTTAACGGTCTTTGCCGTTACTTCTAAGAGATCTTCCTTAACCACCCTATGTAAAATATACCCTACCCCAACACAAGTCACTCTTTGACATAGCATCCCCTTTACTCTTCTTACAGAGCTTATTAATAACTAACGTTACTTTGTTTATTTTCTTATTGCTAAATTCCTGTCTGTTTCAACTAATATCATCTACCCAGTAAAATAAAAAAAAAAAATGAGTTCTTTGAGACAGGGATTTAGTCAGAATTATTCATGCTATATCTGTAGCATCCAAGACAGTGCTTGGCAGTTATTAGGTGCTCAGCATGCAATTGTGGAAATCACTGATAGAAGCTGATAGTTTTCCATAAATGTGTATGGGTTTCTTTGTGTGTATGTGTATGTATTCTCAAATAACTGTGCTAATTGCTATGATGGGTGCAAAGTTGATCAGACACTGATAGTATCATTGACAGTCTTCCAGCAAAAAGGGGGAGCTAAAATATGGGAATGAAACAAAACAAAAGCAAAAAGAGATGCAGATAAAGCGTCTTAGGAGATAATAAAATTGTTTTTTCCTTATATGGAACATACTGCAGAGAGTATGCCACTTACCCTGGTCTTGGTGGCTTAAAATTTCTTGAGCAAATGTCAAGTTAATTTTGAAATAATTATTGGAAAAGTACTGAGGCAGAAAATCATTTTAATGTGAGTAGTATAAACTATTCCTCAGGTGCCCTTAAGGTTTTAATATATGTACTGTAATGGAGCTTAGACAAGCTAAATTTTGCAGTGAAACTTTCATGTTTTGTAGGATTAATTCACAATATTTAATGGTGTGGCATATTATATAACATTTACAGAAACTTTTCCTCACTCTCTTGTTTGGAATGAGAATCAATCCTGTTTAGTTGGGGCTTTGAAAATCTCTTGATGGGATATAAATTATACTTAGAGTAAGAACTGGAATTCCACAGAGCATATTCTATCTTTAACTCTAGCACTGATAGCACTTAATCAGACATTTGTAGTCAAATTACTTCTATTTACTTTTTCTTCCACTCAGAAGTAACATTTTCCAGGTATTTTTGGAGAATTAATTAGTTTCCATTAATTAATTAGTTCCATTATCACTTCAATAACTCTGTTGAATCTCAGGGTAACTCATTGTAATGGTGTGGACCTCATTTGCCAAGTGCAATACAATAGCCTTTTGTTTGAATAGAATTCTTCTGTCAATTTCAGTCAATTAACTGGAGTGATTTTTAAATGACTACCTTATAAGCTGCTTTGAACCAGGGCTCTGTAGAGTCTCCAAGAATAGACTACTAGGTCCCTATATTCAAAAACTAAAATCTAGCTGGGAAGAAGAAACCAATTTACCAAATCATCTAAAGTGAATACAATATGTAATTAAGATTCCACAGTATGTAGTATAAATAGTAAATGATAGGAAAAGTCCCAAGATAATTGATCCCAAAGTTCACAGAGCTGCATTCTCATAGTATACCATACTAAGTGGGAAGCTACTTACATGTTTATCATCCTGCTTGAATGTCTACTCTTAGTTGTCAATATTTATGGAGTGTCTGGGGGGAAGGGGAATGGGCAGAGAGAAATAAGGAAGCAAATCACTTAGGACTGCCTAACAAATTTCATTTACACATGTCCATATGTTTTCTCATTTAATCTTAATAATTATCTCAAAAATCGATTTACTTGTGTACATTTTAAGTTTAGAAAATTGAGGATCAGAGAAGGGAAAGAACTTGTATCAGATAGCTCAGCTAGGAAATGGTGGAGACAGACTTTGACTCCTCTTTACTAAGCTGTTCTCTTTCTGCAGCATCATAGTACATATTTGATTTCTTAAAAAAACAAAAAAACAAAAAACCTACAATCTCAATAAAATACAAAGGTGGTTATTGTAAGTGTTTTAGGATTTGGTTAGTTTTCATTAATTAGTTTCCTTTATTTTGTGATTTACCCCAGTGAGTTTAAGAATAACACATGACAGAATGGGTCTTATTAGCAAAATGCACGATAAACTGTAGTAATCAAATCTCCATTCAACAGGACACATGGTCTCTTCTTTCAAGAAATTCATAAACTTAACATGGGGCATAGATAAACATAAATAATTGTAAAACAACAAATATCAATAATAAACTTTGACTGAATTTTTTTTCTTTTTGTGATTATTCTCTCCTTTTTTATTATCATTTAAATTCTTACTCGAAAGGGCAGTATTATCAAGGAAAATAAAGTTGAAAAGAACAAAGTAAGATTGTGCTCCTTTGCATAATTTATTTTAAAAAATAGTATTTAAAAGTTAATTCAGATTGGTAAAATATACTTTGGTGAAGTTATACAATACTCCAACAAGAATCTGTTTCCTATATGACTCTAATTAGCATGTTACATTTTCTAAAGGGGTAACAACTTGGTGCTTTGCTTTATTCATTCAAAACTAAACTAATTTTCTTAGTTCTAATATTGCCTATAAATGGCTTAACGTTATTTATAGGAAGCTTTATAATACATGTATAATGTACATACTTGCCTACTTTCTGGGAATTCCTCTATAGCCATTTATTTATGTATGCCAGGAAATGTGTAGAAAAATTCTGCACCATACATATCTAAAAGAGGTGGAGTCTGCACATTTAAAAATCATTCACCGTGATCAAGTGGGATTTATCCCAGGGATGCAAGGATAGTTCAACAT
>CAUYRT010094679.1:0-11566 GCA_963574885.1 Lepilemur ruficaudatus | reverse complement strand
AAAAAATTAGCCGGGCATGGTGGTGCATGCCTGTAGTCCCAGCTACTCGGGAGGCTGAGGCAGAAGGATCGCTTGAGCCCAGGAGTTTGAGGTTGCTGTGAGCCAGGCTGACGCCACGGCACTCTAGCCCAGGCAACACAGAGAGACTCTGTCTTAAAAAAAAAAGAAAGAAAAAAAAAGAGTTCTCCATCCTCTAATCAAGAAAGCAGTTAATACACGATTGTTAACTAATATGGTGACTTTTGACTAGTCTTCTTTTATCAGAGCATGTGCTTGGAGTTTTGCACTTGGGCTTTTTTTTTTTCTTTCTATAATAATGATAAATTTCCACTGATCCATCTGCTTTCTCTTCTGGAAACTCTCATGATGAAGGGGCATGTATTTGTAGATAACAAGATGTGAGGGGGATGGTGCAGGGATTCATGCATGGCCCAAGAATTGCAGGTAATACTAAACAGTTCACACAGATATTGCACTAGAATTTAGACCTCATTAGAAATGTGTCATAATAGACGGACATTATACTCATCTTAAAGTATTACAGAATACCTCTCATTTCCTCTTCAGTCTCAGCATTCTACCTGCTCTATTCTTATTTACTTGTAAATTAATGAATTCATTAAGGAGAAAAAATTAATTTATTTGACTGCATGTTTGTCTATATTGCCAGAAAAAAAAATGTCTAAATGTTGTTAGGGCACATTGTCCTGTAAAAACAATCCCTGTCATATTCATATCTGAAATAGCAGAAAATTTGCCATACCAATCAATTATGAAAATTAATCTTTGAATTACTTTGACTTAAGCATCAAAGGACTAGTTGATAGAAAAGGCAACAACAATTTTTTTTTCATATCCACAATGTAAAACTGCAACTCTGAGAAATATTTTTCTAGGAGTTTACTGCTTTCTAAAGCCGCTGTCATCAACTTTTGACATAAAGTATCTCATGCTCCCAATTTAGAAAACAAACAGCTATTAAATGTCTAAAATGTCTATTGCCATAGATGGTTTAATAACAGAATAATGTTAATGTGTTTCTTTTTGCCTCCTCAAAATATCAGGCAGTTTAAGGTGTGCTTATTCATTTTTAGCAATATATTTCCCCACTCTGTCAAAAAGAAGAGCATAATTCAATTGAAGTGTATCACAACTGTGCTTCCTTATACCATATTATGTGACAAGCTGTAAATAAAATGAACTTTTTATGAATATGTTATGCGTGGGATATGTTACCAGGGTTGTATATAAAGAGTATTTTAATGACATACATTTTTCTAGGTAACCAAAAGCATGTTGCTATTTCAATTACCCCTGGACCGAACATAAAGCAATTTTAAAGTGTCCTAGAACAAACTCAGTAGTCCTGGTACCTGAAATATTGACATGCCAACACAGCAAGCTTGGTTTAGAAAATTATTCCTTCAGGAAATTATGTCAGCCACCATGGGATTTTTTTTCTAAAAACTTTAACTATTCAGTACTCTAGGAAGAGATTTCTTTTCTATCGTCAAATTTCTTAAAATAATTTCAATTACTGAATACCCTTTAGATATAAGTGAGCATAGGCAATTATTATTTTATCAAGTTACATGAACAATTGGGAAACACATAACAGGACCAAACATTTTATAATTTAACAAGGAAAATACCAAACCAAAAGTCGTGCTTGATGTGGAAATGCTCTTGATATAATATTATATTGGAAAACTGGGTTCAAACTTTATATAATATATAATCCTGATCCCATACAAAGGAAAAATACATTTTTAGAAAAACCTGGAAGAAATCCAATAAAAGATGCTAACAGTAGCTACCTCCTTGGGAATTCATGTTCTTTGTTTGTATCTTTCTATATTTTTTTACATTCTCTGAAATAAATTTTATCTCCAGAAAAAAGAGAACATTCCTTTATTAACAAAATGTGTATTGAGCACCTACTATGTGACAGGCACTGTTCTAGGCATTAGGTGTCCAGCAGGGACCAAAACAAGGGGCCTGTCCTCATGGAGCTATGTTTTCCAAGTGTGTGTTTGGGGAAGTGGGAAAGACAGACCACAACCAAATTGACATGTAAAGAAACAGAATGTCAGATAGTGACAAGAGCTATGGAGGGGAGGGGACGAGCAGCAGGGTAAGGAGATAGGGAGATATATTAATAAATTAGGGAAGATGTTACTGAGAAGACAACATGTAGGAAGGGAGAGCCGCACAGGGAGTGAATCTCACAGTCATCTCGGGGAACAAGGACCGAGGCAGAAGAAACAGCAGGTGAAAACCTGATGCTGAAGTGGGCTCGGCATGTTTGAGGGAAGGTCAGAGCTGGGGCTCAGTGAGTGAGGAGAAGAGGGGTAGGTGACCAGCTCAGAGACAGAGCCACAATCAGGCTGAGACAATGACGAGCCCTCGGCTTAGGGACACCCGTGCAGGGCCTTAAGCAGGGGGGTGCTGGGATCTGACTGAACTGTAAAGAGGCGCCCTGGCTGGCTGTCATGAGGAAAGTAGACTGGGGGGGACAGAGGTGGAAGTTGGGAGGCAAGTCAGGAGTTATTGCTAGACCCGGGGAGAATTGAGGGTGGTTTATATCAGAGTGGGTGAGAATGGGTCAGACACCAAAGTGCACTTTACACCAAGGGTGAACAAGTGAGGGATTTGGAAATTGTTGGTAATATAGTCAAATTGAATATTTGTGTACTTCCTTTTATGAACAGTCTAATGTCTAATAACTAAATGTCTCAGGTTTTCTGTCTTGGTCTTAGTTTTTAACAACTTTCTACAAAATTGTACTGAATTTTTATTTTAGTGCAGAGAGAATTAGTGAAATTTTGCTTGAATCATGTATAGTCAAATCTCAGTGAGGTACAGTTTATTTTCCACACTATATTCTTTCTAGTTCTTGAAGAATTTGTGGCATGCACCAGTGAACACTCAATAGACAAATTTCTCTATTCAAATACAATAGGGTCATTCTTTAAACATTCCAGTCTTCTAAAGTGAGGAAATGAACTTGTTACATCTTCATTAAAGTACCATCTCTGTTTTTGGATAGCTAGTTTCAGAGGATGGCCACATGCTGGCCCCAGGGAACAGGTTCTATTAATAGAGTGACTTAAATCACTAGTTCTTCAAAAACTGATTCCAAAGGATATTGGAAAAAAGTCACCTTTGTAAAAGGCTATGTTTTTCATGTCAGTTACAAAATGTGAAAGAAAAGGTTCCAAAAGCTAGGAGTTCAGGCTTTAAAGCAGACGGCCTTGAGTATTTTGGGTTTGGGTTTGAATTCCGGCTCACCCCTCACCAGTTGTGTGACCTTGAGCCGGTTATTTAAGCTCTCTGAGCCTCAGTTTTCTTGGCTGTACAATGTAACAATAGTGCATACCTCAAAAATCATCATGAATTAGAAATCAAACAATTCACTGGGTGCAGACTGAGCACGTGGTAAGCATTCAATAATTGTTGGCTATTGTTAATGTTAACATGTTTCCTTTCAGATGCGAAGGGTGAATGGTGTTGTCATCATTTTCCTAACGTCTCCTGAACAGTCTTTGCTTTCCTTTAACTCAAGGCTGTTCACTCCAGCCAAGTTTCCTGCTTACAGTCTCCCAAATATAACAGCTCCCAATTACCATGCCCAGGTGATTTATTTCATAGCAGAAAATATATGTATAAGGCATTCTTTGAAGGTAGACTTCGCCCTCATTTCTAGGTCTCCTTAGTGCTACTAACTTTTGGCTATACCTTCAAGGTTTACAAAGTTATTGAATTGTTATCTTCACTGTTAGTTACATTTATTCAGTTTCTTCTTTGTGCCGGGTACCTTTTGCTAGGCATTTTCATAAGTTTTTGCCATGTAATTTTAACAGACATCATGTTAAAATTGTGACACTGTTAAAATGTCACATGCTATTGTCCTGTGGTAGGCAGAACAATCCCCACCCACCCAAATATGACTGCCTTAGTCTGTTTGAGCCACTATGAAAAAATATCTTAGACTAGGTAAATCATAAATAGCATAAATTTATTGCTCACAGCTCTGGAGGCTGAGAAGTCCAAGATTAAGGCACCAACAGATTTGAAGTCTGATTTCTCATAGATGACACCTTCTATATGTCCTCACATGTTGGAAGGGGCAAACAGGCTCCTTCAAGCATCTTCCATAAGGGCACTAATACCATTCATGAAGGTGGATCCCTCATGACCTAATCACCTACTAGATGTCCCCCTCTTAATACTTTCACCTTGGGCCTTAGATTTGAGTTTAGCAAATGAATTTGGGAGAAACACCAGCATTCACGCCATAGCAATGACCATGTTCTAATCCCCAGGCCCTGGGATTATGTTATCTTACATGGAAAAGGGAGTTCTGCAGATGTAATTAAGGCTAAAGACCTTGAGATGGGGAGATTATCCTGGATGATCTGGTGTGCTCAATCTAATCACATGGGTCCTGAAAAGAAGATAAGCTTTCTTTCCTATTAGGAAACCAAAGATAGGGCACTGTAGGAAGGACTTGACCTGCCGTGAAGATGGCTTTGAAGATGAAGGGAACCGCACACCAAGGAATGCAGGTGCCCTCTAGAAGCTAACAGATCAAGGAAATTATTTCTCCATGAGAGCCTCCAGAAAGGAGCACAGCCCTACTGACATCTTCATTTTAGCCCAGTGAGACTCTCGTCAGGTTTCTAACCTACAAAACATAATACATTTGCATAGTTTTAAGCCACTAAGTTTGTGGTAATTTGTTATATCAGCAATAGGAAACTAATATATATCTGTTATATATTTTAAAACTGCAGTTTAGAGAAATAATATCTGTTGTTCTAACTTTTGCTCGGCTTTATCTCTTGGATACCCCTTCCTTCACTTTACCACCAGCCTTTGTTGTCCCAGGTCTAGGCACCCGCCTGTCCTCCGATGCTCTGTCACACACATCACCTCTTTTATGTTGATATCAAAGTGCCAAATCTTCTATCCACCCCTTATTCAGGGGCACATATGCAGATATTAACTGTTTATCACAAAAAAAGTTGTGATAGACTTTAGTTGAAATATAAATATGTAGGACCTTAAACATGTGCCCACAATGTATTAAAATCTGGTTGATTTGTAAATGCCTTAATTAAGACTCAAATTGACTAGTTCTTCCAGATTCCATGCAATAAGCTCCCCAAGCTGGGGCCTTGGGCACAGGCTTAATATGTCTGGCTTCTCCACCTGGATCTGGGAGACAAGTCAGGTTGGCCTTTCGCTACCAGGGACACAGAGTGGGAAGATCCATTCTGACCTCAGGCCTAAAACAACATTCTCCTCCTTCCAGATTCACCACATGTACTTGGGGAATTGTTGGTTTGTCATTATAAAAGAGGAAACCTTGATTCTCTTCGTATATAAATAAAAGAAAATGAATATTCTATCTAGTCTGTGAATGCATCATACTGGATTATATATATGTGTGTGTGTGTGTGTGTGTGTGTGTGTGTGTGTGTGTATCTTTTAAATTGAACTGTGAATTGCTTGGGTACCCAACTTAATGCTGTGTTCTCAGCACCCAACACAGTTCATGTCACTGTGAGCAAACTTAATGAATATTGAGTAATTAACTGATTAAACAAGAGGATAAGTGAGAAGTAGGCCAGGTTTGTTTGGTTGTCTTTCCACCTTCCCCGGAAGTGCCTTTCTTGCATGTGTGGGCACTGGTTTCCTTTTCTTACCTCCCAATACTTCCGCTCCTGGTCCTTGGTCCTCTCATGCTATTCCCTTCATAGGTCATCAGCCAGCCTCCAGCTCAGTTCAAGCCTCTACTTTCCCACTCAGAAAGAATAACGGATAGAGATGTTTGTCTTTGAACTGACTCTGTTGCAAGATTCCTTCACTTCCCTGGACCAGACAAATGTTTATAGATGACTCTTTTACTTCTGGATGCTTTTGCAGGTTCATCAGAAGCAACTCTGCTGGGCCCCCTCTGGCTGTAGCTTCAGTGAAGGTGATAGTGCCTCTACTTCCTCTGACCCCTCCTTCTCAGTCCCTGGCTTTTGGGGTTATACTCCACACAGTCTTTTCCAGGGAAAGGTCTTGGACAGGACTTACAATGGCTCTCAACAGCTCTCTCTGCTATGTGGACCCTGTCTAGTCTATGAGGAGCATCCACATGTCTTCTAACCCCCAGCTGGAGAGAATTGCACGTACTGCCCAAACCCAGCAGCTTGTGTTCACGCTCCCACAGATTGTCTCACTGCACACAAGATCTCTTGGGTGGCATCAAATCCTGATCTCTGGGTCTCCCAAAATCCAGGAGACACATCTCAAGCAATTAGAGTAATCCCACTGTAGCCCCCTCCCTCCAGGCTTGAGATAAAGGTGGCAAAAACCCCTATCCTGCCTCCTTGAAAGGGACGTATTGAAATAACAACTTGACAGAATCTCTCTCCTAAGAAGTATTTTCACAAATACTCTCCTTTTTCACTCTTTGAACATTTTATGTCATTAACAGGTGATCAACCTCCCCAGTTTGCCCAGGAGTGTCTGGGTTTTAGCACTGAAAGCCCTGCATCCCAGCAAGCCCTTTAGTCCTAGTCAAAGGGCAGCAGTTGATAACCCTATCTCTGGATGAAATCTCTGAGAGTCATAAGATTGGTTTTTGATGAGATGCTTTCAAAATCTGCATTTTGATGTGGTACCTCACTTCAGTATGCAATGCCATTTTACCCTATTGTCTCAAAATTTCAACTTAGCATCTCATACTTATATGCATATACACACACATATAGACGAGATAAAACTGTTGTGATTATCCTCGTTTTACGCAGAAGTAAATGGAGGTTTACAGGATCAATAACTTGTTCAAAGTGTCAGTGTTGGTGAGAATGTGGAACAAATGGAATTCTTACACCTTGCTAGTGGAAATGTAGAAACGGTACATTTGGAACACAGTTAAGCAGTTTTTTATAACGTTAAATGCACACTGTCCAAATGACGCAACAAGCCTACCCACAAGGAATTTACCTAAGAGGAATTAGGACATTTATCCAGGGTAAGGTTTGTACTTAAATGTTCATAGCAACTTAATTCACAATTGCTAAAACTAGAAACAATCTAAGTGTCTATTAACAGGTAAATAAAGAAATTGTGGCATATTCATGCAATGGCATACTGTTTAGCAATAAAAGGAAACTACTGATACATTCAACAACATGGATGAATCTCAAAAACATTACGCAGCTGAGCCAAGGAAGCCAGACCCAATAGACTATATAAGGTATTAATATAAAGAAACTCTAGACAAATGTAATCTATACTGATAGAAAGCAGGCAAGTGGTTGCTTAGGGCCTGGAGCAGGGGATGGGATTAACTGGAAAGGGTCACAAGACAACATTTTGGAGTGATGTAGATGTACTGTATCTTGATTGTGTCGGTGCTCCCCAAGTGTATACATTTGTCAAAACTCATCAAACTGTATACTTAAAAGTATACTTCAATAAATTGTTTTTTAAATTATACAAATGGGGAGAGAAAGAAGAAATAGCTAATTTAAGTGACTTCCTATGAGTTGGAGAATAGAACTAGAAAGAGAGAGATAATAAAGGACTTCTTTAAAATAAGCCTTATAACACTCTGTCCTTAAAATAATTTGCATGTAATATTTTAATAAAAATACAGTTCATTTCCTCGTATGTTGGAAAATTAATTTCAGTGAATCTGATTTTTTCCCGTCATCACTATCCCTCATTTTCTCATCCCCAGAATTTTTTCTAAGGAAAATCATAACACCGTCCCTTATTCTTGTCTACACGGGCCCTATCAATCTGGGGAACTCTGCTAATTTTTTAATGCCATGCATAAGGATATAGCTATTTTTGACTATGCTGGGACACAAGGATAGCTGCCTAGATTTATGGACACAGTTTCTTCTCTGGGGTCCTGATGCCTCCCTGGGATTATGTCATGTTAAATGTGAGTCATAGGAATCATCTATTCAGAGCACACAGCTATCTCTGATCTTAATGTCTTCCTGGACTCTACCCTCCCTAACCCAGATAATCACTTCTAATAAGGAAGGAAAACCTTCTCTCTCTATTTTGTACTTTTTCACTCTCTTCTTTGTTTGAGACACTTAGAATAATCTCCTTAATAAGCATGGACTTTCGGAAATCAAAATCTGTGAGTGATTTTTCTGCTTTCCTTCTTGACACATGCCTTCCCTGAGGCAGAGAATATAAAATTCACCACCATCTGCTTGAATTACAGTGAAGGCAAAGGGAGAAATACTGGGGAGAAATTGACTAATGTAAGAAAAATAGTGGATTATCAAAATGTTTTCAAAGATTTAAAATGACCAGATTGGATTTTTAAAAAACTTTTTTAAGTTGCTCTAGCTCCTATGAGGAATAGATATTGGAAATACTCAGGAAAAAGTACAAAAAAAACCAGCTTGGAGATTACTGTAGCAGTAAAAATGAAAGTGGCCACAGAATGGAAAGAAATAAACCAATTAATGAGATAATGCCTGCTGTTCCTAATCCACTATGCTACATTGCCTCCCATAAATGGCTCTGATAAATTCGTTGGCCCTAAAGTTTAATGCCTAGTTAGATTATTGGATTCTGCAGACCAAAGGTATTAGCACTTTAACAGGGAACTTTTCCTGATAAGGGGAGGACTAAGGCTGTGGATGCTCCTTACACCCTCTTCAGAGGGACACTTAGCCTCAAATGGTTAGAGTTATTTGCTCAAGGTCACAAGCTGGTAAAGGTGGTACCAGGATTCTAATGTCTAATTAAAAATATCTCAATAATGGCCTTTTCAGTTCAGAACTGACTGGTTGGACTTGATATTTGTGGGTGGAGAACTAAATCTAGGTGCTATATTCTTAGCATTCTTCCACCGATAAGCTATAAGACAAGGGGTAATGAAACATAGACAGTATGATGCCCATGCCAAAGACATAATCTGGGTCTGACTGCTGCTTACAAAGATCAAGCAAGGAATTAATAATGTTGCATCACATAGAAAGAGAGGTAACTGGGAGATACACCATTTGGTCATGAATTGTGGATCCAGAGTTCAGGTATCAACTTTTAGCCTCCTGCCATGTATCAACCAGATCAATGTAAGAACAAAAAAATAATTGGAGGTAATTGAACATAGTGAGGAATTTCTTGGACTTTGGAGACTATGGTGTTAGGGATTGTGTCGTGGAAAAACCCTTGGAGTGTGTGGCAGACTGTGCTATGAAGAAAAAGTCTGCAGCATCAACAGTGAAAAGAGTCAACAGTCTGCAAGGGCCTCCTAATCAGATAGGTATGCTTCTCCTCATTTTACCAGTAAGTAAAGCAAGGCATGGAATGGCCCAGTATCTGTCCAAGATCAAACAGTGAATGATTTGCATTTAGATTACTCTGACTCCAAGGCCATGTGTCTTCCTCTGTACCCCTGCTGAGGCGCTGTTCCTCTCCAAACCAGTTCAGGCTCATCTCATCACCTGTCAACCCAGCGGCATAAGCAAAATTCCAAACAATTCACAGATGGCCATTGTACAAATCCAGGTGTTGAATTTCATGACCATTATTCCTAAAACACAGTCCACCTCAGAAAAAAAAATAATAGGCTCAGTGGTGGCATAGTGGCCCTCACCCCTAGCAGCAGAGGTGGCAGAAGGTGACAGAGGAAGAAGGGGAGAAAGAAAGAGGCAGGAAGGAGCTCGAAAGGAAGAAGAAAGGAGTTTGGGAACTGAGAGTTCGCATTGTCTGTCTATCTTGATCTTTTTACTCAACTCAACTTTTTACCTTTTTTATCAAAACTAGTCAACGTTATTATTACACATTCAACAAAGTAACAAAAACTAAACTCCATGGCTGATAATCAGTGCTTACTTCTAAATTACTTGTGGCTTGAAATTCCAATATCTATAAAACTGATTTATTTTTAGGTCAAGCAATGAACTAACATCTCGTGCCCAAAAAACTGAATTATATTAATTATACAAACAACTTTAGTGAATACATGATTACAAATTTCCAAATGCCAAGTTTTATAAGATCTAAAAGTAAATTGTTCTAAAGGCCTTTAATACAGAGTTCAATGCTATTTATGGGCATGGAAAAAAAGACTTCAAAGAAAAGACATATGATGCTAGTGTTTATCTCAGTGGTGAGATAATGGGTAACGATTTCCTACTTTCTCCTTTCATTTGTCGGTACTGTCCAAATTGACTAAAATATGCATTTATCACTTTTATAGTTAAAACAAAAATTATTAAGCTTTTGGATTGTAAGGATACTGCTGGTAACAGCCTACAAAATATTCTTTCCTAACCAAAATAATAGTGAAAATGTGGGAAAAAGATGAAGGAATAACACTGAAAATTAGGCCTGAGACTCAAGCATGATGCAAGGCAGTCCCCCCGTCACCAAAGCCTTGGCCATCACAGTGTACAGTGACCTATTCAGGCATCCTGAAGCCACGCACTCTGGACTTACATGTTTCCTAAGTATACTCTAAACTTCTAAGTGAAATTATGATGACAGGAAGTCAGTTAGCTTCACGGCAAGACCTCCAGAGGAAGAACCAGTAAAAGATGATTAGCATTATAGTCAAAATAAAAATTATTTTATCAAGCCTGCTTTTTTAAAAAAAAGTCACTAAGATTGGTCACTTTTTACTCTAGTAAAAGAATAATCAGAAAAATATGACAATGCCTCCAAACTTAAATAACACTGAGTCTAGGTTATTAGCAAGCACGACAATGACCTTGAATGCAATAATCCACTTAAAGCAGATATAAGATAGCTAAATAATAAGGACACTTACATTCAGTTAGAAATGTTCCCACTTTTTTCTTATTGCAGAGATAACCTTCTTATGTATTCCTTTTCACCATAAGTAATTTAAATGCTCATTATATTAGAACAATATGACAAAACAAAATAAAGGTGTTAGGACTAACTTTTTTAATCTAGTGGAACAAATCTCCTAATTTTCTTCATTTCTTATTGAAAAAGTAATTGATGTTTAACTTATTTTGAATTTTCTTCCACTTTTCAGAAACATTACTGTCAAGTAAATTGAGACAGGTAGTCCTTGTACAAATTTTGAAATACATATGTAGCATAATTATTATTTTTCTGTCAAAGAATACAAATAATTATTTTATGTATTTTTAAAACCCAGATTGGATAACCCGAGTATTTTTAATTAAGAAATATTGATAATAAATAAATTATAAATAATAAAATAAAGTTAATAATAAATATTTTTACATATTAATAATAAATTAGTTTAAAAATGTTATCTCGGCCGGGCGCGGTGGCTCACGCCTGTAATCCTAGCACTCTGGGAGGCCGAGGCGGGCGGATTGCTCAAGGTCAGGAGTTCAAAACCAGCCTGAGCATGAGCGAGACCCCATCTCTACTAAAAATAGAAAGACATTAATTGGACAACTAAAAACATATAGAAAAAATTAGCCGGGCATGGTGGCGCATGCCTGTAGTCCCAGCCACTTGGGAGGCTGAGGCAGAAGGATTGCTTGAGCCCAGGAGTTTGAGGTTGCTGTGAGCTAGGCTGACGCCA
>CAUYRT010094678.1:0-18886 GCA_963574885.1 Lepilemur ruficaudatus | reverse complement strand
AGCTGGGACTATAGGCATGAGCCACCATGCCCGGCTCATTTTTTCTATGTATATTTAGTTGGCCAATTAATTTCTTTCTATTATTAGTAGAGACGGGGTCTCGCTCTTGCTCAGGCTGGTCTCGAACTCCTGACCTTGAGCGATCCGCCCGCCTCGGCCTCCCAGAGTGCTAGGATTACAGGCGTGAGCCACCGCGCCCGGCCCCATCCGCATCATATTCTTATTGCCACTAGAACACTAAATTCCCTTGATGATAGCTGTAATTTTTGCTAACAACAATATTTTCCCAGAACTCTTTATTTTCATCACCAAAAAGCCCCCAGCCACCCACCCCAGGAGCACCTTTTCTCCCAGGAAAAAAGTAGTTACTTCAAAACCGCAGAAGGTGTGTTGTGCATCTAAGGAATAAGGAACATTACACTAAATTTAGAAGAGAAATCGGGAGTACATTGTCATCTTCACTATACAGGTGTTTTTTTACACACTGCAGTGTCCCCTCACCCATAATGAAAATTTGTGCCTTGATAAAAACACCAGAATTACTCTCCTTATTGGGCTGATGGGAAGGTGTGTAAGTGACCTAACACAATAAATCCCTGAGGCTACGTAGACTTCCTCCTCTCAGAATGTCCTCATAGAAATGTTGAACACTAAAAGGAGGAACATGTTTCTAAAGAGAATCACATCTGCATCTGACAAAAGTGAATACCATTTTTATGTGGTTGTATTGGTGGTACCTTTGCCTAAAATTGGGACGTTCCAAGAACTTTGATCAATTTTTTTTCTTGCCCATTTCTCAAAGCATTATAACAATGTTCCTTTTCATAAGCAAAGCAATACAATAAAGATTTAATATGTTATAAAACCATCAGCAGGAAAATTGCAGGATATAGGTGAAGAAGGATACACACCAACATCTCATTAGTTAACTTGATCACTAACCTCTGTGGACTTCAGTTATGAATGTAGAACTTGAATTAGACCAGTGATGAGAAGCCAATTTAGGACCATAAAATTCAAGGTGAGAAATGTGCATGGATTGCATTTGAAAAAAATGGTATAATCTATACCTACACCTCCATCTATATCTACACCTACAACTACATCTATATTTATATCTATATCTAAATTGATATCTGTAGGAAATATAACATCTGCAACTGCAATAATTATTTTATTTTAAATTATTTAAAATTATTTTTAGCAAATATTTCAGAAAATGTATTGCTACTTTTTGATATAGTATCTCATATTAATCTGGAAATATTAAATATTACAAATGTTAGAAAATATCCACTAGTATAAAGTCTTAAGGGAGGGGACATAAATTAGTGTTAGAGGTTAGAAACACACATAGGAATTTAAAATTCCAAATACGGCTTGGGAAGCAGGTGGAGAAAAGTTGCTTCTGCTATTTCAGCTCCTGCTACTCTTGATCTTATGCATTCTGTTGTAGCAACACTGATTGTCTTTCACTTTCTATAATACAAGTGAGCTTCTACCTGAGTATTTTTGCATTTCCCTCTGAATGTCTCATTCCTTCATTCTTTTCCTAATTCAGTATATGTACTACTGTCTCTAATATCTTTATATATTTGTCTCCCATTCGTCTCCTTTATAACTACTCTGCTTTATTTTTTATAGTACCTATCACTTTCTAAAACTAATTTTAAGCACATTCATTATCTATTCCTGTTCTAGAATGCACATTTTCAATGGTAGAGATTGTGTCTCTTATTCATGCTCTCAACATATAGCAGGTATTCAATAAACAATCGGTTAAATGAAGGAATATGTTTCTTTCTGTTTCTGAGATTTTTGTCTTGGGACAAGTTGCAAGGCTAGGCAAGTTGTTAGCTACTTATCACTGAAGTGGGTGGTTGTCTTGGCTGCTGAAACAAAATATCATAGATTAGGTTATTTATAAACAAGAGAAATTTATTTCTTATAGATCTGGAGGGTGGGAAGTCCAAGATCAAGGTGATGGCAGATTCAGTGTCTAGTGAAGATGAGCTTCAGACATGTGTTTCATGGATGGTGACCTCTGTGTGTTCACATGGTGGAAGGAGCAAGGAGTCTCTCTTGGGCCACTTTTATATAAGGGCACTAATCTCATTCATGAAAACTTTACTTATTCTCATGACCTAATCACCTGCCAAAGGCCCCAGCACCTAAAACCATCATCTTGGGAGTTAGGATTTCAACACAGAAATATTGGGGGATACAGCATTCCAACCATAGCAGTGGTTCTAAAAGAATAAATGAGAATGTTAATAACAGCTAGCATTATACTTTGCATATTTACTCTCTCAGTGATTTCCCCCTTGGAAGTGATATTTTAATCATCCCTATTTTGAGGACAAGTTCTTGCTATGTCATTCTGATTGTAGATCAGCTCTAGGATCTTGACAGGAAAACTATGTTGATCACCGTAAATTAGAAATGTCCCAATTGCAAAGTTCTTCCAGATACAAGACCTTCCTTGATATATCTTAGCAATGAATCTGTAACCTCATTTTTATAGTTTTTATCATTGTGGAAACAAGCTAACATCACACACTGTGAGAGAAAATTAATCTTACTTTTTGCCAGAGGAATGAAATCTCAGATAAATCACATTTTCATTAAAAAAAAAATAGCCCATTTGTAATTTGTAATGTAGTGGCTGGGATCGTAACAATTAACAGGGTACACAGAGACTTTTACTTTTTCACTTTCACACTGTTCGAGGGGCATTCAGACAATTCACATGATATTTGAACCTCAGAAATAGTCCCAGTTTATTGGAGGCATAGATTTTCTAGAATTTCATAGAATTTCTGTGGACCTCTTAGAAAATCAGAGTCAGAACACTATGCAAGCCTACTCTTAAGGGGAAAAGGAAAAGTTAAGGAGCAAGCAATGAAGATTCTGATTATACCTATTATTTAATGGAGTTGTGTATAATTTGGCTTGCTGAACAAACAACTTATTATTGTGGAACTATACCGTTTCTTATATAATCCTTACATAATCAACTGAACTTTAGGCAACACTTTGGGGAAAAATAAAAATAGTAGGGGGACAGAAGTTTTTATGAGCAACCATCTGATGCTTTTTTCCTTTCTTCACTGAGGATATTTACACTCCAAGTAAGTCAGGTATGGTGGCTGGCCATCAAGGATAGCACTGATGAGTAACACCTAACGTTGGAGTCTTATTCTACTAGCTAAAAGGCAACAACATATACATGACTGCACTAGCTTATCAACCCCAGAGGTATTTCTTTTTTTCAAAAACAATCATTTTTTATTGAATTTCAGAAAACTGGCATAACTTATCCAAAATCAGAGTTAGAAAGTGTCCTAATGACGCATCTTTCAGGTAGATGCTGTGTGCTTTACACAGTAGTTTACAAACTTACTTCAAGACAAGCATCCTCATTTTAATGCAAAGTTTAAGCAGAAGTACAATATATAATGATCAATAGATACTTGTTATGGTTAGTTAGCATGCCAGGCACTCTGCCAGTTCCTTCAATGCTTTCCTCCAATGAGGAGTTCCAAAGGAAATCTTTTAGCTCTTCACTGCATGATTTGAGATCCATGGATGCACATATATATGGAGGATAAAGTGTTGCAAGGAAAGGAATTAATGATGGTGACTAAGATACCAGTGTTGATTATGGAGTCAATGCACCAATTGTATGTTCAGGAACCATAGCTTTCTTGAGTGTAAGCTGATGGTTCCTCTTTTTCTTACCCACTAGTTATATCAATTCTCAGTCATTATGTAGGCTGCCATAAGGCATTGTTCCAGCATATCCCTACCCTCACATAAAATAGGATGCAACATTTCTAATATTGCTTTTGAGAATATTTAGTAAATTAGCCCTACCTAACTGATTTGACTTTCATTATTAATTTCAAGATGATCTGAGGTTAAACTAAATATCAAAAGAACTACCAAGTTTTGATGTCATGAACGGAGCCCTGGAGTTAGAGTGGGCCGCTCATTTCCAATCGGTGTGACCCACCTCCCTTTATGAACTCTGGTCAAGTCATTCATTAAGTAGAAGATAATAAAATCATATCACATAGTTTTGAAGAATGATATTGAAAATATTCAACAGCTAGTATGGCAAGGACACTGTCTAATCAGAATGGAAGTTGACAGCAAATAGCCAGGACTCTCAGGTGAACAACAGCCTCAATGGTAAGAATCGGGTGAAATCAGATGAGACAGTAGACATGGAGATGCTTTGTACACTACAGGCCTACTAAATGTTAGGTATGATTGCCTCCTTGTTTATTTAATATTTGTAAATATTGATGTTCTCCATGAGCCTCAGTGCCAAAATTATTTCAAAAAAATAATGATAATCATGATTACCATTTCCTGTAGGCTCTGTGCTAAAAGCATTGCACAATCACTTCTTTAATTTTTATCAGAATTCTAAATGATTGGTATCATTACTATCTCCATTTCTTAGATGAAAGGCTGAGTCTCAAAAAGTTTGAGTCATGTATCCAAGTTTGCACAGCCAATCACTGGCACAACCAGAATTCAAATCCAAGTGTATCAAAATCAGAGCCTGTGTTACAACCTAGGTCACTGAAGTATGATTTATTCTCCAAATTTATTTATTTATTCTCCAGAACAAATTTATTCTCCAGAGTTTCAGCAAATTTCCCAAAAGTCATAGCACATACGAAGCAGGACTTTTACTATGTGTTACTTTTAAATTGATTTCATTGACAAGGTGAATTTACTGTACATTTAATGAAACTGAAGCTTCAAGACCCCTTGCATAAGACCTTACCAGAGCTGGGAATTACTATAAGTTGTAGAATGTTTGAAGTGGGGCTGGAAAGTTAGGTTGCAATCAGAAAGCATATCTATATAAGCATTTCTGGAAAATGGCCTAAAATGAGTTTAGGAGAAAAGAATTTGAATCCCTAAAATTCCAGAATTTTATTACAATTGATTATTTTTCACATTTTAAATAAATACTTCATTTTATATCCAATTTTGTATGTATAACTTTCCTTTTATTCCTCCTAAAGAAAGCCTCTAAAAATTTAATTACATTTAAGCCCTAGAAAAATTGGCTTTGCCCTGGTCATAGGTGTTACGAGAGGACAAAAATAGTAGAGTAGCTGGGAAACCAAGTAGAGGCAGTAGTTTGCTCACCCTTTCCTCACACTCAGGCCTCAACATAGCATCCCTTTCTGATTAACTAAGTCTAGATTACGTTCCCTTTCTGTGATCTCCCTAGTATCAATACCTTACAGCATTTTCACAATTCATCTTATATTAATGCCTAGCTGATGGAACATAAGCACCTCGAAGACTGCGTGTCTGACTTGTTCGTTACTTTATCTTCAATGCCAAGTTCAACAGCTGACACAGTGTAAGTGTGTAAGAACTCAAAAATATTTACAGAATATGAAAATGTTTCACTCTCCCCTTGGATACATTTACACAATTTTTGAATGCCGCACACCTTGATGAAAAATCAGGTTTTTTTGTTTGTTTGTTTTTTACCTAATATTTGTTGTAACAGAATAGTCTTATTAAAGAGGTCAGTCCAAATCCCTGAACTGGAAGAAAAGTCACATTGTTTATATGAACAATTCAAAGCAATAGGAAAATAAAACTTTAAAATATAGTAACATGGATTTAGATATTGCTAAAATATGATTTACTCACCCTAAAACTCACCAACACAAATCCCAAGAGTTGCTAACCATTTATTTACAAAAAATAAACACATTTCCTATAGAACAAAATATGGTTTCTAAATAACAAAATATAAGTTATAGAGACCTTTTGTTTTAAGACAACTCTCAAAACCTTGTGTCAGTAATTCAAGTAAATCAAATAGCCAAATAGAAGATGAAGATTGAACAATCTTAACTTTCTGGCTGCTCTTAAGGGAGACACATACATCTTTTATGGCAGCTTGCAAGACAGTTGATATGTTTCTGTAGTTTCCTCATGCCTCTCTGGGTTCTTCTGAATCAATACTTGTCCAATCTTTGGTTTTTGTTTCATATAATCATAGAAACATAGAAGGCAACGTTAAATGAAACTCTGGAGATCATCTAATTTAACCTCCAGCATTGTAGGAATTCCCCCCATAGCAGTTTTGAAAGCTAGTGAGGGGACCTCATAGGGCAGATTTACAGATTTGGGGTAGTTTCTATAACAGGGTGTCTGTTTAGTTCTATTTCATTTCTTTCAAATTTCATCAATATCTGCCTTCTTTTAATTTATTCCTATTACCTGCGATTTTGCCTTCCAAAACAATGTAAATTTTCCTTTTTGCTACATGACAATTTATCAGCATTATAAGATAGTTGCCATGCCTCTTCTCAGTGATTCCTTTAGGCTATATTTATATAGGTTTGATTAACATGGTTAATTTGACTTTATACATGTTAGACAAGATCTTTGGGTATGCTTACTTACACATGAATTGGACTACAAGCAAAAAGTCCAGACAACTAACAAACTTTGGGAGAATTGTGTTATCAAAGTATTACCAATCGTATGCCTGTTAATCCTAAAACCATTTCCTAGTTTCTCAGGTATATACCTGAGAAGGGGATTTTAATTCTCTTCCTTCTTTACTTTTTATGTATTAGATGTTTTAGCATCCAATGAAAGATATTTTGAATCTATAGATCTTCAGACCACATAAAAGCATATCTGGACCTGAAGGAAAGAACTTCCCATCACCCAGGTTTTCTTGACTATGTGTGAATACAGTAACTAAATAAAATTTTGAGGTTTTTAGAAAAAGAGTGTGCATATATGTTTGTATCTTAGGGGAGGGGTGGATTCTGCTAATTCCAGATAAACACTATTCCTCCCACATTACTTTTCAATTGTTCTAAATAACCTTTCCCAATATTTCTGGATGATTACTATCTTTGTATCTTTGAGACTAGCATTGATTTTAAAGTGTTTAAAATTTATGATTTGGCCAGGCATGGTGGCTCACATCTGTAATCCTAGCACTTTGGGAGGCTGAAGTGGGAAGATTGCTTGAGGATAGGCGTTTGAGACCAGTATGAGCAAGAATGAGACCCCACCTCTACAAAAAATAGAAAAATTAGCTAGGTGTGATGACATGCACCTGTAGTTCCAGCTACTCAGGAGGCTGATACAGGAGGATCACTTGAGCCCAGGAGTTTGAGGTTGCAGTGATCTATGATAACGCCACTGCGCTCTAGCCCAGGAGACAGAGCGAGACACTGCCATAAAAAAATACATATATTTATTCTATATTATTTCATTTTAAGAAGCATATTATAAACAAAATTACACTCATTCTATTACTGTCATACATTGTTTCACTATTTTTCATAAATTACAGATGAGCAGTGAACATGTTTATAACTCACATACTTAGTGATCAATAGATGTGAGTCTAGAAGGTATTAATAGAACTGTATGTAAATTATACATATGCAATACAAAATCATGAAAGAAAACTCTTTTATCCTATTCCTCCAATAAGCAATATTAGATCCAAAATTTATAACTGAATTTTGGGTTATCTACAGTTTTAAATTAGTTGACTATATCATCTTTTCCATTTATATAACCTAACAATTATATAATTATTAGCTATCTAAAGTTGTTTCTCCATAAGGAATCAAAGAGGTGTTTTATAATATATTACATAGTTCTATTTCTTGAAACCAGTGGCAAGAGAAAATGATAAGAAGCAGTAAACATTTATGATTTTCTTTTTCTTTTTTTCTTATAAAACATTTTATGATCAATGTTCAAGAAATATGGCTTCATACCTCCCAAACAGTTCTTATATTAATATGCCTACCTTTTGAAGACCACAAGGACTAACCTTAAAAGCAATGTTGAATATGGAAAAAGGCCATAGATGGCAAAGCTCTGACCACAAGCTTATTTCTAATATTACTTCATTCTACACTCTTGGGTGACTTATTTTCCATTAATGGACTTCAGCTTGAAAAATTACAAAATTAGAGAATTTAAATATGTATTAGTTGTCTCCTAAAACTAAGGTCTAAAACTATGCCTTGATGTAGAAATACGATGTGAGCTACATGTGTAATTTAAAATTTTCTCGTAGCCATTTCAAAAAAAGTAAGGGGAAACAAGTGTAATCAACTTTAATGATATATTTTATTCAATCCAATATATCTAGAAGAGTATCACTTTAACATGTAATCATTATAAAAACAATTCATGAGATATTTTGAGTTCTAAGTCTTCAAAAGCTGATGTGTATTTTATAATTATAGCAGATCTCAATTTGAATAAGCCATATTTTAAGTGTGGCTAGTGACTTTAGTACTGAACAGCAGAGGTACAATGCAATCGGTAATTGGCCTATGAATCTGTGAACAACCACACACATTTTTACATTGAGTTAGGGAAAGGCAGAAGAAGGAGCAGTAGATGGAAATCTCAAGTGATACTTCCTCAGGCTCTAAGTGCAGCCTAACAGAGGAGATATTAATAATAATAATAAACTAATAGCCAGGCGCACATGGACACAAACAAACCAAAAGAGACAGTAGTCTAAACAGCACAGACATTATTTAAAATAACCAGCACAAGAATACATGAATAAAGGCTGAATATATTCCATGCCTGTGCATGCTTTCAAAAAATGCAGTCACAAGGATCATGAATTAATTCTTTGAAAACTGTCTGCCCAATATACAATAATCTTCTTGTGAAGGATTTGGTGAAATCCTATATCAATGAGTGGCACATATAATGCTTATGCTAGAATTTCTACATGAGAAAGTCTTTGGGTTGGCAATCTGGTGTAAAAATAAAGCTTTAAAGCATTTTTGTATAGTATTTTACATAAGTTTGAGACCTAATTGTTCAGTTCAAAGAATGGGGAGTAGTTAAATGAATATGGATTTTAGGGACAAAAACACCTCATTCTGTTGGACACAGGGTAATGTATGCAATAAATAGTTATAAAAGGGATGGGTGAATAAATATCTGCCACGGAAAAACTGTGCCATAAAAATTTGTCCAGTGTAGTTCTTACTGGGTGCCCCATACCAATAGTATGAGTATTAAAAACTACTTTCCAATCATGTAACACATTTTACCTAAAGAGATCTTGGTTTATACACTCTTTCAAAATAAATTACTGATAAAGTCACTAACCTATATTCTGATAATTGAATGATTTGAGATACCCTAGACAGGATGGAGAATAGTTGGGTTACCGGCTGTTCTGCATCTAAAAGTGTAGAAAATACTATACAAGAGAGGGATATTTATAGGATTGTGAGAAACTCTTGGTAGACAGAAGATGGCTGGATCCAAAGGAGAGAAAGAAACAGTGACCAAGAATAGAATAATACCCAGTGATACATATGAATATAATCCAAAAAAGAACTTTGTAGCCATGTTTTTTTCTCTTCATATTGTTTGCCTCATGCTGGTGCAATGCAGAAAAGAAGCAAAGGCTTGGTGCAGTGAGGTGAAATTAGGGAAATGCTGCCCTCTTCCTGGAGACCATTGGACAGCACTCCATATAGGTCGGGTAGGCATTCCTTTAGCGTTCTACACTGCCACCACCTCCCCACAGGACACTGCCATAAACATATCCAAGTAACCATACATTCCTATTATTTAAACTGTTTTTCTTTTAAATACAGAAAACAGGGACTGTTTCCTGAGATACTGTTCAATATTATTACAACCTTGATACCAATTATTTATAAAGACGGCTCTATATTTGGCAAAATGGCTGATAAAGAAAACTTGGAAATCCTACAACAAATATATGGATAAAATATAGCTATTTAAAAATGAATAAGTGATATCAAAAGAAGGAGAGAGATTTCTAGGTGCCAGGGGGAAGAGAGTGGGGAGAAACAGAGAGAATTAATTATATGTATTTCAGCTGTCTAAGATAAGTGTATAGATTTGAGAATGGGGAAGGAAGTAGATGTGTATTTTGTAAAACCTATGCAGAAACAGTAGAAAGGTTTGGTTCTGCAGCAGTCAGTGTTAGGCCCATACGTATAACTGCAAACCCACTAGAGCTCCCCCCAGCAATAAAAAGAAAGAACAGAAAAATCCACCCACCAGTGCAGAGGGCCAATGAAGAAATATATCACAGTCAGAGATGTGAGGAGGGAAAACATAGACTCTGATGAAACACACGTCTTGCTGCTAATGCACACTGTGTATCAATGCATATCCATGTAGCCTTAGAACCCCAAATTAGTTTAAATCTATACCCATTATAATAATGTCATTGGTACACCTCTTAGAAACTTTGGCAAAATTATGATGGAGTGGTACATAAAACCTCTGTAAAATAAGCTCACTTTACAATATTACAAAATACTTATACAATATCCCCACCTCGAATAAAAATTCAACAGACATAGAACACAGATAGAATAAAATCAAAATATTTTAAAATTGAGAAAATGTAACTAACTAAAGACTTTACAAAATGTATACTTACAAATATTATAGATAAGACAATTTAATGAAAAAGAGAAAAAAGTAATCAAATTCTTGAATAAAAAAGAGGAAGAGTTAGAAAAACAAAGCTACTAGAATTTTGAAAAGTGTAATCACAAAAATAAAAATTAATATAAATATTAAATTTTGAATTAAACACTATTGAAAGTAATGTTTGAAAATTAGAAGACACAACTGAGGAAGTAATTCATAATTCATCACAAAGAGGGTAAGTTCATAAAAAATATAAAAAGAACAATTAAAAAATATTAGAATTTTCAATGAAATGACCCACCATATGTTTAAAAGGAGTTCAAGTATGGGGGTATGAAGGAATTTTGGTGGAGTAATATATAAAGGGTTGATGGACATATAGGATCACAGTCATAAATTCCACATTAAGGAACACAAAATATCTTGAAAATGATAAAGTAAAAATATCAAATATCCAAAAGTAATGTGGTAAGTTTATATGGAATTTACCAAAGAAATACTGAAGTAAAAAGATATTTAAAAAGCAACCAGAGAGGAAAAAAATAGATTACATGAGGAGCAATTAGTCTGAAAACAAACTTCTTAACAGTGACAACAAAGACTAAAAAATAATGAAAATAAGGAGATAAATAGAGTCAACCTAAAATTCTGTACCTATTACTTCTCATCAGAAAAGAACACTTTGTTAGACAAATTTAGCTAATTGGTAACATAACAGAAGAAGATATTTTCAAAGTCTAAAAATGATTAATACAAACAACTTCTGTACTCTTTATGAAAAATATAATAAACCTATTAGAAAAAATGAACAATGTATATAAATAGGCTTTTTGCCAATGAGGAAACCCAAATGGCTAATAAATTTACGGATATGGTCACATTCTAATAATAAAAACAGTAATCAAAACAGTGAAATAGCATTTGATACTGATCAGATTGACAAATTAAAAAAATAAAAATAAAACACAAGACAGGATTTGAATAACTGGTAGGAGAGTAAACTGGTACATCCCTTTTGGAGAGCAAACTATTTTAGAGATATTAAGGCTTTGACCCCCAAATCCCTATGCTATGTAGCTCAGTAAAACTTTTGCATTACATGTTGTAGTGAGACCCATCTGCAGCCTTTTATGTGTGAGTGGAAAAAAATAGATAAAAGCAACTTTGTTTTTTATTAAATAAAGAGGAAATGGATAAGTAAAATGTATAAACATATGTCATGAAATAAAATGTAATGCTCTGAAACAACAAACTAGATTTAAATTTGGCAACCTGGATAAACACAAAGAAAATTTAAAAGAAAAAGAACAAATAAAGGAAATACGTTTTATATAACTATAAGACACACAGAATAACAATATATGTTAATTTTAAGTGTATCAGTACCAAGAAAACATGTGTAAAGTAGAATGAAAGGATATATATTAAACAAAAAGAGAGAGAAAAAGAATGATAAAGCTCGCTGTTCAGTCTTGTGCTATTCCATAGGGTGAAAGTTTTAATCATGTAATTATAAAAATGGTTCTTTACCATAAGGATTTTACACTGTACTTGTGCAGATAAACCTAATAGTCATAAAAGAAGAACAAGAAATCCAAGATGGGAAATTGTGAAGACATATTTCAAGAGTAAAACTATCTCTATGTTTTCACAGCACATTTTTCAGCCTTATCACACAGTTTACAATAACCCTCTAGAAAGCAGGGTTGTTATGTGACTAAGAGTTCAGGGTTTGAGCTTCTAGTCACTAGCGTGGGACCCTTAACAGATTTCATGACCTTTCTGAGTCTCAGTTTCCTCATTTGGAAGAGAAAAATAAAAATATCTACTTCATTGATTCCCTATAAAAAATAATAAAGTGAATAGTCTCAAAACCTTGATACATGCTTGCTATTTATCACCCCTATTTTTAATCAGTTTTACAGCCCAGCATAACACTGGTGCACAGTAGCAGCTCAGTGTGTGCTCATTGAACAAAAGTTCAAGTTAATGGAATGCAGAGACAGGTGGAACAGTGGTGCACAATCATGGCCGTATGTTGGAAGCACCTGGACAGCTTTTAAAATGTGCTGATTGCCTAGCCTCACCCCCAGAGATACTGACTAATCTGTCTGGGGGCAGCCCACACATTGAGTGTGCTATGAAATTTTCCCAGGTGATTCTATGTGTTTATTTTTTTTCTTTTTCTTGTTGGTAGAGACAGGGTGGTTCTAGTATGCAGACAGAGTCCAGATGATGGAGCTACGGGCAGATAAAATATGAACTGAAATGGTTGTACACACTTCAGGGGCTGGAATGATGAGCAGCCTTTTCCTAATTAAGAGAAAAATTAAAATATTTTTTTTAAAAAAAAAAGCAGACATAATCTCTTCTGGAATAGACAAGTCTCCCTATTTATGTGAATAGTTTGAGGGAAGTTGAGCTGAAATCCCTATTATACCCATAGCTATTATAGGGTATACCTGCTATGTGATTGACACAATACCTGAAGACTAGTGTTGCATCTCCAGTTTAAAGAAGACAAAACTGTAGGCTAAAACCTTGTCACTTAAAGTATAGGCCACAGACCAGCAGCTTTAACATCACCTCTTGAAAGTGCAAAATCTCAGGCCCCACACCGGACTTCCTGAATGAGAACCTGCACTTTCCCTAGCCAACCAAGGCAATTGGTATCCAAATTACAATTTGAGAAATAGTGATCTTGGTTAATCATACTCAAGCTTGGATGCTCATTGAAATAAGCTTGACATCTAAATTTTAAAAAGTCTGATACCTGGGCATTAGGGTTTTTAAAGATTCTCTCAAGCACAGCAGTTTGAGAACCACTGAGCTAGAGAATTTCTATATTAATAATATGCCTAAAGTCACATAGCTAGCAAATGATGGAGCTGGGTTTCAATCCAAACCCATTTTGCCATGTTACCATTCTGAATAGACCTTTTAGAGTCAAGAAATCTTCAAGTTCAGATAAAAATATCAATGAACACATTCCCGTATTTATTTAGTGTGTATGTGTGTATGTATATATGTTCTCTTCTCAATGAGAATGTAATGCTTCTGACGGTCATGTTTGTATTTTGATATTTATATGCTCCTACATTCTAGCATTCAGCACAGTGCTAAGTAAATATTGCTGCTTAACAAAGTGTTTAATTAAATATGCATTGCTATATAGGCAATGAGATAACCTAATTGTACCAAAGAAATATTCCTTTGTTCTTTCAAACTAAAACTCAAATTGCACATCACTATTAATATATAAGAAATGTGAAACTTTGTCTTTCTTGCTGTGTTTGATGCATGCAAATTATCTCACTTATCAAGACCAAGCCTGTCTATAATTTTATATTGAATGTGATAAAATAAATGAGAGCTAAAACCTACATTTTCTAATGTGTAAATAGCTTGAAAATAAGCTTCATATTTATTCATTAGCTGTTACAGTGACTATATCCCAAGATTATTTTCTGGCATAGAATTAAACTTTACAAACAACCAGAACATCTCACTTAATAGCTAATTCACAGTAAGATCATTATCTCATTATAATAAATACCTGGATAAACAATATTTAAATAAAAACAGTCCTGCTTTACAGATTTTTTTCCTGAGGATACTGTAATCACTATTGTTCCATAATAATGCCTAGCAATGAATGGAATGGGAGTTTATGAAAATTATTTGAATTATTTTGTCAGTCACTCTGCAACAGATTATCTCATGCAGTATTACAAATTCATTATCCCACATTTAGGTTTTTTTAATCTCCAAGCAGAAGGTAAAAATGAGCTAGTGCTAAGGTTGGATGTTATCACACGGAGCTGCCCACACAGCAGTTAGATGAGCGTGCAACTGGATGCCTGACCTGATTTGCAAAGGTAGCTGATTTCTACAGGACTGTTTCAAGGTCCTTCCTTGTTAGCTTAGCCAGTGAATGTAGTCAAGAAAGAGCATGATAAGGAACTCTGCAAACTCCTGAAGAACCAGGAAAAAGACTTATTTTTCTTTTTATAATTCTTTACCTGATAACGTGATCCGACAGCTTCTATTTGTTCAGCCATGCATCCATTCATTCCAAAAATATTTCCTGAGTTAAGAATTCAGGAATTAGGCATCAAATGTTGAAAGCCTTGGGCTTTCATGTGCAAGGTGTCCACAGAGCAGAGGGAGAAATCAGATAAGGAGATGACGGTAAGAGGGATGGCTGACAGCCTGAGTGCTGTAGCCAAGGAATGGATGCTGTGTGACCACAAAATGCCCCCGTTTCAGTGGAGAGGTCAGGGGAGTGAAATGCTGTGGAAAACTTTTTACAAGAGATGACACAGAAGGTTATATAGAAGGCCAATCTGCACAGGACAGAGATTTAGCAAAATTGTTTGATTGGCGAGAGACCAATTTACAGTTTCACACATAATGAACCACAATGACTTTCAAGTGTTTCCATAAGGAACCAAATAAGCAGAAGCAATCTAAACATGCAACCCAGGTGGTGGAAAAACTTCATCGTTTTCAGGGCTGGGACGAGGTAGAGGTTACAGCACTTTCTTCATGGAGGTGTAAATAAGAAAAAGAATAGAGAATGATATTTTTGCTCTGAAATTTTTCATCTAAGGTTAGTGCAGTCTGAAAATAGAGGATGATGGCATTTTTTTGTAAATTCAATACAAAACAAATTTTGTAAATTTGTTTTATTTTTGCAATTAAAAATGTAAAAAGAGCCCTGGATAAAAAATAGCAGTGTTATAGACTGAATGTTTGTGTCCCCCCGAAATTCATATGTTGAGATCTAATCACTGATGTGATGGTCCTTGGAGGTAAGACCTTTGAGAAGTAATAAGGTCATGAGAGCAGAGCCCTCATTGATGGGATTAATGCTCTTATGGGAAGATTCCAGAGAGCTACCACTCTTTCTTTCCACCTTGTGAGAAAACAAGGAGATGTTAACAGTCTAGAATCCAGGAGGAGCCCCTCAACAGAACCTGACTATTCTGGCACCCTCATCTCAGCCTCCAGACTTGAGAGAAATAAATTTATGTTATTTGTAAGCCCCCCATCTATGGTACTTTTTTATAACAGCCAAAACTGATTAAGACAAGCAGAAACGTGTGTTCAAGGTATACTTATGTCTTTAGTTTAGCAATCTATGAGTTAGACAACTAAAGTTAACCAACTGGGCTCAAGTTTTTTCATGGGTAAAGTGAAAGAACTTGACTAAATAAGTGGTCCTCCTCCACTGGAAGGCAAATGGCAACGTCCAGAAACATTTTTGGTTGTAAGAACTGGTAGGTATAGTTGCTGCTAGTATCTAATGGGTTGATGCCCACAATATTGCTAAACACCCTTGAAGCACAGGACAGATCCCACAACAAAAAATTATCTGGCTCAAAAATGTCAATAGCATGTAAGTCAAGAAACCTTGTCCTGAACCCATCCTTCACTACCTGCATTAAGCCTTGAGCTGGTTGTGTTCTCTAAATGTACATGTGCAGATTCAGTTAGGTGTAACACCTAGGAAAGAACAAAGGCCACAGCAGTATTAGACAATTGAGGCCATCCGATTGGGAGGTAGACAGGATAAAGACTCTTCCAGTCCAATGAGAGCTCTGGAAAAAAAGACTATCACATTAGAGAAGTCCTACCTTGGGTGCAAATGACTAAGTCAGGACCATTGTACCATTGCCTTGCTCAGTTATTGGCTGAGGGATGCTCTGAGAAAAGCTGACCTCAGCTAGCATTCACTTGCTTGGTCCTTGGCTGGTATTTGCCCCAAGAAGAGTATGACCTTGACTTAAAAGCTAAGGCAGATCCTGAAGAAATAAATAAATGAAGATTTTAAGCTAATCACACCCCTTGTTGCTGGGCAGTGAGTCCTTTCTTATATGGGCATCTCTGAGCTAAGGAAATAAGTTATTGTTTTCTACTTTAAAAAGTGGTAACAATAGCTAAGGATCATAGAGAGTTCACTATTTACTAGCACTCTAGTAGAGATTCTAACACCTTTTTAGATGTATAAACAAGAAAAAGAACAAAGAACAATAGTTTTGCTGCCGGAATTTCTGCATTATCTTGTTTAAATCTCATAATAACCCATGGGGTCTATGCTGTGAATGTTCATATTTATGGAGGAGGACTTAGAGAGGCAGGTTATTTAGCTAGCAGGTAAGAATATGGGATTTGAACTCATGTCTGTCTGATCAATCTTATAAGAATTGTGTTGCAGTGAACCTCTCTCATCCTCATCTTCTTTATGTAAAAGATGGGAATTTAATGTTGACCATATATGCTTCATAAGCTTATTGTTAATATAATGATCATATGAGAGAGTTTGTAAATCATTGCAATCATGAAACCTTAAACTTATTATCATTAATGGTATTAATATCATTAATAAATATTAACAACCATTAATAACAACCATGACTTCTCTAGGTTGAAGTTCAGAGAACTCTAAATTAGCTTTATTTGGGATTGGCCATGAATTGAACCTAAAGTGGATACATTCAAAAAGTGTCTTGTCCGTGAAATTCCTGGTACCCTACAGTACCGTCTGCTGAAGAGGTCTCTGCACAATGGGCCAATGAGGAGAGAGAGAAAGAGAAAGGGAGAGGGAAGGCGAGAAAGGGTGAGGGGGGAGAAGTGGGAAAAAGTATGCAGGAAAAGAATTATAGATGCTCCGTGACTTATAATGGGGTTATGTCCTGATAAGTTAAAAATATAAGTCAGAAATTTAATGTTTGTATTTAATATAAATACATTTTTAATTTTTCATTTAATACATTTAACCTACCAAACATCATAGTTTATCTTATCCTACCTCAAACATGTTCAGAACATTTACCTTAGACCACAGTTGGGTAAAATTGTCTAACACAAAGCCTATTTTATAGTACAGGGTCGAATATCTCATGTAATTTATTGAATATGGTATTGCAAGTGAAAAACAGAATATTTGTATGGGTGCTAGAAGTACAATCTCTACTGATGCATATCACTTTCACGCCATCATAAAGACGAAAAATTGTAAATCAAACCATCATAACTGAAGGACCATCTGTACAAGTGCCTTCAGCTGCTTAGGGCCTGGCAGGATCTCAAGTTCAGTTTATCCTTTCAAGAACCTCCCGTGAAAAGTAGTAGAGGAGTGGTTTTGAGTCTTGCAGGCTTTGCATCTAGTTTGCCTGAGTCTGAATCTTAATTTCACCATTTACCAGCTATGAAACCTTGGACAACATACCTAATCGAAGTCTCAGTGGCCCAGTTGATTCATCTTTAAAGGGGATGATAAGAATATATATCACAGGGCACTTGGGAGGACTGAATAAGTTCATATGCACTAAAGAACTTAGGATATAGCACACCCTGTTATATTATAGGTTTTGTGTGTTCTGGGAAAACCTTATTTCTTTCAAACACATGAGATTAACACACCATGCTGGTGAAAACTCCTTGCAAAGTGTTTGCATTATATACTTCATATGGATATATGGCATATTTAACCATCGATATCACATTGTCCCTGTAGATATTTATTATTTTAAACTCTTTCAAATACTTCAAAGAAAAATGTGCATTTTTTTCCCTAGGATGTATTTTCATAAGTGAAATAACTGACTCAAACGGAATGAACAACTTTAAAGCCCATGACGTAGACAGACAAATTGCTTTTCAAAAGGAATTTGTACCCATCAGCATTGTGAAAGAGTCTCTTTTCTATACTCTTGGTAGCATTTGTGAAAAGCCAGATCTCAGTTCTAATAAACTATCTTAGATTAATAGAATGAACAGCCCCCCTGCCCAGTGTTTTTACACTAGACAATATGTCTATTGTCTCTTTTATAAGTTAGCTATTATGACTTCTACTTACTTCTTTATCAGGCTCTTTTTCTTCTTAGCTCTTTCCTTCTGCATAATTTATATAAAGGATAAAACTTATTGTTTGCCATATTTATATTTTCTCCAGTTTATCATTTGCCTTTTAGAATATCACTAATTTTAGCAAAGATCCAAATCTAAAACAAATATCTTAATAAGTTTTTTTTAATCTCATTAATATCTTTCCTGGTCATAGCCTCTTGGCTCACCTTGGAGGTCACCTGTAGACAATTGCCAAGAACACCTGACACTTCCTGTCTCTCTCTGACTAGAGACATTCTTTTGTCACCAGTCTCTGGTCTATAAGAAATACTAGCAAGAAATGTGTGGAAGTTACCACTTCATCCCACACCTCAGAGGAACACATCTGCACACTGCTCCACACCTTCTCCCAGAATGCCCCCACTTTAGTGAACTCCTGTTGTCCATGGCAGTGATCTGCTTATCAACACACCTTTTATTGGCTCTCCTCTCTTCCCCATCTCACATCCCACTACTTCATGTATTCTCTATGTTTGTCTCTCAAATAAACTACTTG
>CAUYRT010094677.1:0-12332 GCA_963574885.1 Lepilemur ruficaudatus | reverse complement strand
AGACAGAATCAACATTGTTAAAATGTCTGTACTACCCAAAGTGATCTACAGAATCAATGCAATCCCTATTAAAATATCACCATCATTTTTCACAGATATAGAAAATAATAATTTTGTGCTTCTTATGGAACCAGAGAAGACCTGGCAGAATAAAAGCAATCCTAGGCAACAAAAACAAAATGGAGACCCCTAATACCCATCCCCAAATACATTTCAAGCATGCCCCTCCCCTTCATAGTGCTCACCACATCTCTTAGATATGGGTCTACCCCCCACCCCCCAAATCCTTAGTAAACACTACCTCCATTTCAGCACCATAGTGTTAATCAGTCAATCACAATTTGATGGCCAGTACAAGTGGGGCCCCATTCTTTGGGTCTTGTGTCACCTCACTTTGAATAATGGGCTTAAGCTTAATCCAGGATAATATAAGTGGTGCTAGTTCACTGTCGTTTTTTAAAATTGAGTAATATTCCATTGTAAACATACACCAAATTTTAATAATCCACTCATGAATTGACGGGCACTTGGGTTGTTTCCACACCTAGCAATAGTGAATTGTGCTGCCATAAACATTTGGGTGCAGATGTCTTTATCATAGAATGTCTTATGCCCTTTTGGGTAGATGCCTAGTAATGGGATTGCTGGATCAAATGGTAATTCTATATTTAGCTCTTTGAGGAATCTCCAAATTCTTTTCCACAAAGGTTGCACCAATTTGCAGTCACACCAGCAGTGTAAGAGTGTTCCTGTCTCTCCACATCCTCACCAGCATTTGTTGTTTTGGGATTTTTTGATAGAAGCCAATCAAACTGGGGTTAGGTGGTATCTCATTGTGGTTTTCATTTGCATATATACCGCATATACATTAGGTATATTCACACCTAATGGGTGTGGTGTGCACCATCTAGGGGATGGATATGTTTGAAGCTCTGACTCAGGTAGGGCAAAGACAATATATGTAATCCTTTGTATTGATTTTGTTTTCCAATTCATTTAGTTCTACTCTGACCTTTGTTATTTCTTTTCTTCTCCTCACTTTTGGTTTCGTTTGTTCTTCCTTTCCTGCTTCCTTGAGGTGTGATATTAGGTTGTTAATTTGTGATCTTTCTGTCTTTTTTTTCAATAATTATACACTTTATTTATGTTTCTTTTTTATATTTCATCATATAATGGGGGTACAAATGTTTAGCTTACATGTATTGCCTTTCCCCCACCTTCTCTCTGGAGTCAGAGCTTCAAGCATGTACATCCCCCAGAGGGTGCTCATCGCTTGGAATACTTCAATTAGTAGAATGGGTTCCAGCTCTATCCAGGAAAATACAAGAGGTGCTAGATCACCATTGTTTTTTTGTGGCTGAATAGTAATGTGTGGTATACATGTAGACAATATATGTAACCTAAACATTTGTACTCCTGCAATATGCTGAAATAAAAAGTTTTTTTAAAAATTAAAAATACAAAGGATTAAGAAAACAAAAGGTTGGTTTTTTAAAAAGGTAAATGAAGTAAACAAACCTCGTACTATTACAGATTAACCAGGAATAGAAGAGAAAGGACCCACGTAAGCTCAATCAGAACTGAAAAAAGGCAATGTTACAACTGATACCACAGAAATATAAAACATCATCCATGAATACTACATAAAGCTCTACACATAAGCTAGATAACATACAGGAAACAGACAAGTTCCTGGAAACACACAACCCGCAACCTCCCAAGGCTGAAGCAGGAAGAAATAGAACTCCTGAACAGACCAATAATGAACAGTGTGGTTGAAACAGAAATAAAAACCTGCCCATAAAGAAAATCCCTGGGCACAATGGATTCACAGCCAAATTCTAGTCAGACTTACAATGAAACCTGGTACTCATAATACAGAAATTATTCCATAATATTGAGGATGAAGAAATCCTCCCTAACTCATACTAAAAAGCCATATCACCATGATACCACAGCCAGGAAAGGACACAACAACAACAAAAAATTATAGACCAATATCCCTTATAAGTATAGATGCAAAAATTTTCAATAAAATACTAGCAAACTGAATTCAATAGCACAGCAATAAATAAATAAATAATCCACCAGGACCAAGTGGGCTTCAATCCCAGGGATGCAAGGATGGTTCGACATATGTAAATCAATAAATGCCATTCACCACATAAACAATAGCAAAAACAAAGTCCATATGATTATCTCAATAAATGCAAGAGAAGCATTCAACAAAATCCAGCACCTTTCATGAAAAAAATCCTTCAACAAACTAGGCATAGAAGGAATATATCTCAAAATTATAAAAGCCATAAGCCATATATGACATACCCAGAGACACCATCATACTGAATGAGGAAAAGTGGAAAGCATTCCCCCTAAGAATTGGAACAAGGCAAGGATGCCCATGGTCACGACTTGTATTCAACATATTGCTGGAAGTCCTTGCAAGAGCAATCAGTCAAGAGAAGTATCTTAAGTGTATCCAAACCAGGAAAGAGGCAGTCAAACTATTACTCTTTGCTGATGATATGATCTTGTATTGAGAAAACCCCAAAGATTCTGCCTAGAGACACCTAGAATTGATAAATGAACTGATCAAAGTCTCAGGATACAAAATCATTGTAAATAAATCAATAGCACTTCTATATACTAATAACAGTGAAGCTGAGAATCAAATCAAAGGTTCTATACCATTCATAATATCTACAAAGAAAATAAAATACCTGAGAGTTGTGACAGTGCTCAACCTTGTATGGTTCCATTTCTAAGTGGGAATGATTTCGCTTCTTCCCCATTCAGTATGATGATGGCTGTGGGTTTGTCATATATGGCTTTTATACTATTGAGGCATGTTCTATCAAACCTATGTTCTTAAACCTGTGTTTAAGACAAACCTATGTTCTTATCATAAAAGAGTGCTAAATTTTGTCAAATGCTTTTCCTGCGTCTTAAGAAGATCATATGGTGTTTGTTTTTGCTTCTATTTCTGTGAAGAATCATATTTATAGATTTGCTCATATTGAACCATCCTTGCATCTACTGGATGAATCCCATTTGATTTTGATAGATTATTTTTTTGATGTGCAGCTGAATTCTGTTTGTGAGAATTTTATTGAGAATATTTACATCTATTTTCATTAGGGATATTGATCTATAGTTTTCTTTTTTGTTGTGCCCTTTATGGGCTTTGCTGTCAAGGTGATATTGGCCTTGTAGAATGAGTTGGAGAGGATTACTTCTGTCTCTATGTCATAAAACTATTTTTTCAATATAGGTACCAGTTCTTTTTTGATGGTCTGTAAAAAGTTGGCTGTGAAACCCTCTAGACTGGGACTTTGTTTGCTGAGAAATTTTTTTATTACTGCTTCAATTTTGTTACTTGATATTTGTGTGTTTAAGAGTTGTATTTCTTCCTCTTTGAGCCTAGACAGGTTGTGTATCACCACTTATGTTCAACATAGTGGTGGACGTCCTAGCTAGAGAAATCAGGCAAGACCAGGAGATCCAAATGGGGGTAGAAGAGGTCAAATGATATCCCTTTGCTGATAATATGATCTTATAATAGAAAACCCTGAAGATTCACCCAAGAGACTCCTGAAATTGATAAATAAATTTGGAAAAATCTCAGGCTAAAAAATCAATATGCACAAATCACCAGCATTCCTATACACCAGCAGTCAAGCTGAGAATCAAATCAATGACTCAATATCTTTCACAATAGTAACAAAGAAAATACCTAGCGATATATTTAACCAGGGAGGTCAAAGACCTCTGAAGGGAGAACTATGAAAAACTGAGGAAGGAAATCGCAGACGAGGCAAACTAATGCAAAACATATCATGCTCAAGGATGTGCAGAATCAACATTTTAAAATGTCTATACTACCCAAAGTGATTTACAAATTCAATGCAATCCCCATTAAAATACCAATGTCATTTTTTTTTACAGATCTAGAAAAACAATTCTATGCTTTGTATGGAACCTGAGAAGACCCTGAATAGCCAAAGGAACCTTAAGCAAAAAGAATAATTTGGGATGCATCACTTTACCGCCCTTCAAGCTATACTAAAAAACTATAGTAACAAAAACAGCATGTTATTGGTACAAGAACAGATACCTAGACCAATGGATCAGAACAGAGAACCCAGATATAAAGACATCCATATACAGCCAATTGATCTTTGTCAAAACCAACAAAAACATACGCTGGGGAAAAGAATCCTTATTCAATAAATGGTGCTGGGAAAATTAGATAGGCACACGTAGAAGACCGAAACAGAATCCACACCTCTCATCACTCACAAAAATTTACTCATGATGGATAACACACTTAAACCTAAGGCATGAAACTGTAAAAATTCTAGAAGAAAATGCTGGATAAACTCTTATAGGTATCAGCCTAGGCAAGAAGTATATAAAGAACAATCCAAAAGCAATCACAGCAACAACAAAAATAAATAAATGGGACCTTATCAAATTTAAAAAGCTTCTGCACAGCAAGGAAACAATAATTAGAGTGGATAGACAACCTACATGATGGGAGAAAATATTTGCATGCTATACATCTGATAAAGGGCTGATAACTAGAATCTATACAGAACTCAAACAGATCAGCAAGAAAAAAATCAGGCAATTTCATTAAAATGAGGGAAAAAGACATGAACATAATCTTTTCAAAAGAAAACAGACTAATGGCCAATAAATATATGAAAAAAATATTCAACTTGTTTCTTTTCTTGAATTTTATTATAAGCAGTTAAGAGAATCCATGCAGCACCCTGAACACATTGCTTAGAGATTTCTTCTTCCATATATCCTAGTTCATCACTCTTAAATTCTGCCTTCCACAAAGCAGTAGGACATGCACACAATTCAGCTAAGTTCTTTGCCACTTTGTAACAAAGATGGCCTCCCCTCCAGTTCCCAATGAGATATTTCCCATTTTTGTCTAAGATCTCATCAGAATGGCCATTACTGTTCATATTTTTTCCAATATTTCATTCACAACCACTAGGTAATGTCTAAGACTGAGATTTCTCTACAGCTCTCCTCTTCTGAGCCCTTACCAGAATCACCCTTCATGATCTATTCATGACAACCTAGGCTTTTTTCCAGCATGCACCTCCAAACTCTTCCAGTATCTACCCATTACCCAGTTCTAAAGCTGCTTCCACATTTTTAGGTATTTGTTGTAGCAGTCACTTTCAATATCAATTTCTGTCTTAGTCCATTTGTGATGCTATAGAAAAATACCCTAGACTGGACAGAAAAAAATTATTTCTTACAGTTATGGAGACTGGAAGTCCAAGACCAAAATGCTAGCAAGTTTAGTGTCTGATTAAGGATACTCTCTGCTTCCAAGATGGTTCCTTGTTGCTACACTGTCCAGATGGGAGGAATGCTACATCCTCACATAGCAGAAGAGCAGAAGAGTAAAAAAAGCCTAAGCTAGTACTCTCTTGCCATTTTATAAGACACTAATACATTCATGAGGATGGTGCCCTCATGACTTAATTACATACCCAAAGACCCCAACTGTTAATACCACCACAATGAGAATTAAGTTTTAACACACGAATTTTGCACAGAATACATCAAAACCATAGCGCTTATACTTCATCAAAATAAAAAAATACTTTATTCTTCCAATGTTATTGTTAAGAGAACAAAAAGGTAAGCCACAAACTGAGAAAAACTATTTGCAAAACATATATTCAAAAACTAATTATATTTAGATTACATAAAGAACTCTTATAATTCAACAATATAGAGACAAACAATTATTTGAAATGGTCAAAAAACTTGAACAAACATTTTCCTACATTAGATATATGGTGTCTTAGTCTATTTGTGTTGCTATGAAAGAATATCTGAGGCTGGGTAATTTATAAAGGAAAGAGATTAATTTGGCTCACCAGTCTGCAGGCTGTACAAGAAGCATGGCACTAGCCCATGATTCTAGGGATGGCCTCAAGCTATTTCCACTCATGGCAGAAAGTGAAAGGGAGACTCATGTGCAGAAATCTCATGGTGTGAGAGGAACCAAGAGACAAAGGAGGGAGGTGCAAGGCTCTTTTTAACCACTAGCTCTTGCACTAACTAATAGGGTGATAACTCACTCATTACCAAGAGGATGGCACCAAACTATTCATGAGGGATCTGTCCCCATGACCCAAGCACCTCCTATACTCCCCACCACCAACATTGGGGACCAAATTTCAACATGAGGTTTGGAGGAGTCAAATATCCAAACTATAGCATATGGATGGCAAATAAGAACATAATAAGTGTCTAACATCATTAGTCATTCAGTAAATTCAAATTAAAAGTTCAATGAGAGACATCTATATAGCTATCAGAATGGGTAAATTTTCAAAGATTAAGCATACTAAGTATTGACAAAGATATGGAACCAATAGAACCCTTATACGTTTCTGGTGAGAATGGAAAATGGCACAACTTTGAATAACACTAGCAATTTATTACAAAGTTAAATCTATACCTGCCATATTAAGCATATGTCCATTCAAAGACTTGTACATGAATGCTCATAGTAATTTTACACATAAGAACTAAAAACTGTAAATGTTCTTCAGATGCTGAGACAGTCATTTCTGGAATGGCAAAGCAAGAATCTCCAAAAATCTGCTGTGCCATAAAAGTAATGAGAGCAGTAGCAAAAAGTGGCAAAACATTTTTTTTCAGAATTCTGAAGCAAACATTTGCAACAATCCAGGAAGTGTTTGTTCAAGAAAAATAGCTGAATTTCAGTAAAAGAAGTGAGCTTTTTGGTATTTAAGCTTGACCTCATTTCTTATTCATGTCCCCAAATGGACAATAGTCTTAAATACCAATAACCTCACAACTACAGTGGCTGTGAATATCCACAAACTAGCAGTCATGGAAGGGAATCAGAACAAATTTATAACTTCCCAAATCTCCATTGCTAGAGATTTGTCACAATTTGACTTGTCTGGAAGCTCACTGTAAAGCTCCATTTTTAGAGATTGTCTTTATTTACTCTGACTCAAAGTTCACTATGTTCAAATAGCACTACCCCCAAGGTATTTGTCAAAAATAATTGGTAACAATTGTTTAATATCACAACAACCTAAGGTGGCATTACCAATTGGAACTAACAAGAGACTGTCAAAAAAAAATTTAAGAGGAAAGACTGTGGAATGAGATGTCAATAGGTACACTTGAAAAGATCCAACACATTCCTGACCATCTAGAAAGCCACATGTATGCATAGGGTTGTGCCTGAATAGGCACTAAGCTCTCACCTCTCACCTCTAATTGACCTTAAGGCAACACACAAGTAGTATGTGAAGGCTATGGCCATGTTGTAAACTGCCTCCCACAGACTTATAGGGATGTCCCAACAAATATCCAAAGCCTGTAAGCAAAGCAAATCCTGGAAGACTTATTTGTTCAATGGATTTAAGGACATCTCTGTCCTATCATTAGCCAATACTAAGCTAATTGAGCAGAGACTTTAGGAACCATACACAAAATAGAATGCAGACATTATGAACAGAATTAGTCCAGGGAAATCATTAAATGAACAAATAGAAACAATGATAAACCATCATAACACAAAATGGAGAAAAAGAAGCAGAATCTGATTCCAAAGTTGCCATAATATATTACTTAAAATGTCTGATCTTCAATTTTTAAAATGTATAAAATATGCAAAGAAACAGAAGAGTATGGTGCACTTACAGAAAAATAAGTAATCAATAGCAACTGCCCCTGAAGAAGCTCAGACATTAGACTCCCCAAAGATTTTAAATAAGCTCCTATAGATATATTCAAGAACTGAAGGAAACCATATCTAAAATATAAATGGAAGTATGAGGAAGACATCTTGTTATAATGGTCTGTTTGATATGTCAACTTGCCTAGGTTATAATCCCCAGTTATTCAGTAATTTAGGTATTATTGTCAAGCAATTTTTTATGTTATTAAAGTCCATAATAAATTAACTTTAAGTATGGAAGGTCATCTTGGATAATCTGGGTGGGCTTGATTCAATCAACTGATAAGCCTAAAGAGCAGAAATGATGCTTCTCTGAAGAAGAAATTCTTTGACTCAAGCCTGAGACTTCTAGCCTGATCTTCCTGCTGGCCTGCCCTACAGATTTCAGATTTGCCTTGTCAGATCCCCAAATCAAGTAATCCAATTGATTCTAATAAATTTGTTTAGGCAGATACATGGAAATATAGATAGATATTATATGATGGATAGATAGATGATGGTGGTGATTGATAGATAGAAAGAGAGATGATAGAGCCTGCTAGTTCTTTTTCTCTGGTTGAGACCTGACATATACTTACCAAATAAAGTATAGAAATAAATAAATATAAATTAAATTTTAAAAAATGGCTAACAAACATATGAAAAAATGCTCAACATCTCTAATCATCAGGGAAATGCAAATCAAAACCACAATGAGATATCACTTATCTCCAGTGAGAATGGCCTTAATTAAAATGTCCCAAAACAATAAATGTTGGCATGGATGCAGAGAGATAGGAACACTCATACACTGCTGGTGGGACTGCAAACTAGTGCAACCTCTGTGGAAAGCAATATGAAGATAACTTAAGGAGATACAAGTAGATCTACCATTTGATCCAGCAATCCCATTACTGGGCATCTACTCAAAAGAACAAAAGACACGCTATAAAAAAGACATCTGTACTTGAATATTTATAGCAGCACAGTTTACAATTGCAAAGATGTGGAAACAACCCAAGTGCCCATCAATACATGAGTGGATTAATAAAATGTGGCATCTGTATACCATGGAATACTATTCAGCTATAAGAAACAATGGTGACATAGCACCTCTTGTATTTTCCTGGATAGAGCTGAAATCCATTCTACTAAGTGAAGTATCCCAAGAATGGATAAACAAGCACCATATGTACTCACCAGCAAATTGGTTTCACTGATCAACACCTAAGTGGACACATAGGAATAACATTTATCAGGCATCAGGCAGATGGAAAAGGGTAGTAGGGGATGGGTATATACATACATAATGAGTGTGATGCGCACCATCTGGGGGGTGGACATGCTTGAAGCTCTGACTCCGGGCGGGGGAAGGGGGGAAAGGCAACACATGTAACCTAAACATTTGTACCCCCATAATATGCTGAAATAAATAAATAAATAAATAAAAAATATAGAGAGTCTGTATTTGAAAAGTATAATAACTGAAATAAAGTTTTTAGAATGACTTACAAACAGATTTGAACTACTGAAGTGGATTCCATAGAAATAAAAAAAAATGTGCATAGAGCTAAATAACAAGTATTAACAAATGCATTGAAGTAGTAATGAAAAAGCTTCCCACAAAGAAAAGATTAAGTAGAGGTGGCTACACAGGTGAATTCTAACACACTTCTAAGAAGAATTAACACCAATCCTTCAAAGACTTTTTCAAAATTATGAAAGGTAGGAGCAAATTTCAACTCATTTTATGATGCTACTATTATCCTGATTCCAAAACCAAAGATATCACAAGACAATTAAAACTACTAACCATGAACCCTCATGCATATATAAGTGAAAGTCTTTAATAAAATATCTTCAAGCTCATCCAGCCACATGTGATGATTATATACCCATTATGTATATATACACCCACCAAACTGTACTTATCCAAAGAATGTAAGGTTGGTTTTCACACATGAAATGTAATCAATGTAATATGCTATATTAACATCATAATAAGGGCCAAAACTTACATAACCATCTGAATAAACATTTGACAAAACATAATATCCCTGCATGATAAAAACACTCAAGAACTAGGATTAGAATTGAATTTTCTCAACCTATAAAGGACATTTGCAAAATATCCACAGCTAACATACTACTTAATGATAAAATATTTAATTCTTTTACACTGAGATCAAGAATTGAAATGTCAACTCTCATCACTTCTATTCAACATTGTACTGAAATATTTAGCCAAGGATATTAGTCAAGAAAAGAAAATAAAAAGCATCCAGACTGGAAAAGAGAAAAATAAACTATCCCTCTCTGCAGATAACCTAATCTTGTATATAGAAAATCCTAAGGAATGCATGCACACAAACACACACACTCACACACACACAGACAAATATTAGGACTAATAAAATGGCTCAGCATGGTAGGCAAGAAACATTAATGTATAAATATAGTGATACTTATACACACTAGCAATAAAAAATATGAAAACAAAAATAAATATTTCATTTATAATACAATGAAAAAGATTTAAATTCTTAAAGTAAATTTAATAAAAGATATACAGGATGTATACACTGAAAATTATAAAATATAATTGAAAGAAATTAGAGAGCTAAATAAATAGAAAACCATCTAATGTTCATGGACTGAAAGACTTCATAATGTACTCCAAAAATTTATATACAGATTCAGCACTAGTCCTATAAAAGTTCTAGCTTCCTTTTTTCTGATATCAGCCAACTGATCATAAAGTTCATGTGAAAATGCAAGGGATCCATAATAGCCAAAATAATATTGTATAATTATTATGGCTTTGTAGTACAGCTTGAAGTCTCCTATACTGATATCTCCAAGTTTGTTCTTTTTACTTAAGATTGCTTTGGCTATAAGAGGTCTTTTCTGGGGAGTGCAATAATTCTGTAGATCACTTAAGGTAATATTGACATTTTAATGATATTGATTCTACCAATCCATGAGCAAGGTAGATTTTTCCATCTGTTTCCATCTTTTGCAATTTCTTTTTTTAGTATTTCGTAGTTCTCATTGTATATGTATCTCACATCTTTTGTTAAATATATTCCTGGATACTTAATTTTCTTTGGGGCTATAGTAAAAGGTATTGTGTTTTTGATTTGAGTTTCGGCTTGACTGTTGTTGGCATATATGAATGTCTCTTATTTGCGTGTAATGATTTTGTAACTGAGACTTTACTGAATTCATTTATCAAATCTAGGAGTCTCTTGGATGAATCCTTGGGGTTTTCTAGATATAATACCATATCATCCACAAAGAGCGACTGTTTGATCTCATCTGCCTCCACTTAGATGCCCTTAATACCCCTGTCTTGCCTGATTGCTATAGCTAGGACTTGGAGCACTATGTTGAATAGCAGTGGAGACAGTGGGCAACCTTGTCTAGTTCAGGTTCTAAGTGGGAATGGTTTCAATTTTTTCCCATTCAGTATGGTATTGGCTGTGGGTTTGTCATAAATGGACTTGATAATTTTAAGGCATGAGCCGTCTATGCCTATTTTGTTAAGAGTTTTTATCATAAAGGTGTGTTGGACTTTGTCAAATGCTTTTTCTGCATCTATTGAGAGAATCATATGGTCTTTGTTCTTGCTTTCATTTATGAGGCAAATTGCATTTACAGATTTACTTATGTTGAACCAGCCTTGCATCCCTGGAAAAAAGCCCACCTGGTCATGGTGAATTATTTTTTTGATGTGCTGCTTGATTCTATTTGATAACATTTTGTTGAGGATTTTTGCATATATATTCATGAGGGATATTGATGTGTAATTTTCTTTTTTTGTTGTGGATTGGAACTGGCAAAAGAACAGAGACATTGACCTTTGGAACAGGACTGAGATTCCAGAGATGAAACTATCCACATATGGTAATTTAATCTTTGATAAAGCAGACAAAAATATACACTGGGGAAAAGAATCTCTTTTCAATAAATGGTGCTGGAAAACTGGATAGCTACATGCAGAAGAATGAAACTGGATCCTTATCTCTCACCTCTCACAAAAATCCACTCAAGATGGATAGCAGACTTAAACCTAAGGCATGTAAACCTTAAGAATTCTAGATGAAGATGTTGGGAAGACCCTTTCAGATATCAGCCTAGGCAAAGAATTTTTGAAGAAGACCCCAAAGCAATTACTGCAGCAACAAGAATAAATAAATGGAATCTGATCAAATTAAAAAGGTTTTGCATAGCCAAGGAAACTATCAGTAGAGTGAATAGACAGTCTCCAGAATGGGAGAAAATGTTTGCTGTCTACACATCTGATAAAGGTCTGATAACAAGAATCTATCTAGAACTTAAAAGAATCAACAAGAAAAAAATCAGACAACCCCATCAATAAATGGGCAATAGAAATGAAGAGAAACTTTTCAAAAGAAGACAGAATAATGGCCAGCAAACATATAAAAAATGCTCAACATCTCTAATCATTAGAGAAATGCAAATCAAAACCACAATGAGATATCACCTAACTCCAGTGAGATTGGCCTCTCTAAAAAAATCTCAAAACAACAAATGCTGGCGAGGATGTGGAGAGACATTAACACTCTTACAC
>CAUYRT010094676.1:0-14991 GCA_963574885.1 Lepilemur ruficaudatus | reverse complement strand
CCACTGCACTCTAGCCCCAGCAACAGAGTGACACCTTGTCTCAAAAAATGCAGACTCCTTGGCCTCGTCCTTTGACTGGAATCAGAATTTCCACATTCCAACCCAAGGAATCTGTACTTTAACAAGCTTGTCAGAGGGTTTTGAAAGACTCCATATCTTGGGAACTGTTTCCCTAGAGACTAAGTCTTCTTTGTAAACAGTTGGAGATGGAACCCTATAGAACTAGGGCTGTGCTACAGCTCAGTGGTAGAGGTCTCACCCCTGGCTGCCATGGGCCAGTCATAGGTGGAGAAAGCTGCCTCTCAGTGGAATTTTAGGAGCATGGGCCAGGATCTCTGTGACCTTGAGCAGGTTTCTTAATTTTTCTGTGTCTCAGTTTCTTAATCTGTAAGATAAAGATAACAGTGGTGCCCTCTTCATAGGATTGTTGTGAGGATTAAACGAATAATTACACTTTAGATCCTTAAAACAGTGCCTGACCTACAGTAGGTATTATACTACGTACTTGTCAATTGCTGCTACTGTTTCTGTTACAATTGTATCATCATCTCAATCTCTACCATCTGGGGGAAGGAGGGTTCATTCTCTAAAACTCAGAGGTCAGCAAACTACGAACCTTTGACTGTTATTATAAATAAAGTTTTATTGGAACACAGCCATGCTCATACTCTGACATTATTGCCTCTGGCTGCTTTTGTGCTACAAAAGGAGAATTAAATAGCTGCAGTAGGGATTGTATAGCTCACACAGCTTGAGATATTTTCTCTTTCTAGACCATTTCTAGACAAAGTCTGCCCACTCTTACTCTACACACCTTTGACCCCTGTTCATGTGTGGATTGCCCTGGGAGTAACAGTAAGGACTGTTGTGATAGAGGTGAATTGACAGCTGGTTGAAGGCAGATCTCTGTGAGTGAAGCAGGAGGGGCTGGCATCTTGTAAGAGGGCAGAAAGAGGAGGAAGCAGAGAGCAGAGAACATCCTGGGAAGGGGTTGAGGTGAGAGGATTTTGCAAGCCTCCTAGCTCAGCCCTGAAAAGGTCCTGACCTGGGCTTTTATGAGGCTGGAGAGTGTCGGGCAATAGTTGGGGGAGGGTTTTCCCATTTTCCACCTGTCAATGGCTTTCTTCCTCCAAGTTTCAGATCACTTTCTAAACTGATCAGTTTGTAAAATGCCCTACCTGAGATCAGTCACCCCATCCAATACCTGCAGAGAAAATTGTATTTTACTGATTTTTGCCCAACGCAATAACTAATTGCCTGCTATGTGCCAGGCACTGGAGCAGGTATAGGAAATAAAGCATGGACCTTGCCTGGAGAATGCATAATCTACTTTTTTACTGCAAAGTCATAAACCCCTCAACCCAAGGACTTATGGCTCCAGTCTTACTCACTTGATACCTTGGGATGATGAGGATGTGCCTAGGATTGCAAATAACTGGTAACTAATTAACACCTGCAATCAAGATCATAAAATCATCACGGGCAAGTTGTGCCTGCTGAAGACCCTTGCTCTCATCCCGGGAGGTTCTGCTGAGCAAGGAATGGGCTGAGCAAGGAATGGGCTGTTCTTAGCGCCTGTCTTTTGCCAGGAGGTAGTGTGCTTAGGTAGAGAGAGCTGCAGTTTATTGAGTGCTTGCTATGTTTCTGGTACCTGTGGTTTACATATGCTATCTCATTGAAGCCTGTCATCAGCCCCATGAAATGGGGCCCGTCTCCATTCTATATCTGGAGAGCAGCTTCTGAAGTTACTGTAGCTAGTCAATGGTAGAGGTGGGATATAAATCCCTGCCCTTCTGACTACAAAGCTATCCTCCTAGTGTATTGTTCAGATACGTTTAAGAAAGAAGATAAAAACACATCTGGCTGGAAGCAAGGGCAGGTGGGGAGAATTAAACAGTCGCACAGCTGCCTGTTTGAAATCCTGACATCTGAGATTTAATAGGGGCACAGTAGCAAAGCAACAGCTTTGCCTTTTTCTTTGGAAAACAAAATAACCAGCTCCTACTTCCCGGCTTCAGGAATTAACAAATATTCACTTTGTCATAATTGCTTCAGAGTTTGAAAAAAGTTAAACAACACATTTAAGAAATAAAAGTCTCATATGTTTTCCTTTCTATGTATTCTTAGAGCCAATTATTCTTATTAAGCTGGTATTTGTCAAGTCCCTCCACACCCATGTTTTAAATTGTATAGATTGTATTTGCTGATTTAAGCCATTTTTCCTGTTGAGCAACGTTTGGGTTATTTTGTTTGTTTGTTTTAAAAAAAATGAATGGCTTCCAGTGGTTAGAGAATGGTGGAAGATGACTCCCTATTTTCTTTTCCCACCAAGCACCAATGGCTTTGGTAGAAGGAAAGTCAGTCATAGACCTCTTTTGCCCATCAGAAGCAGGCACCCCGATGACGTCTCTTATTTTATCACCTCTCTCTGCCTCCTGAAATGCCCTTGTGACAGGAAATGCTCTTCTGACAGCTGGACTGGCCTCCCTTCCAGTCCTAGGTCTGAGGTGGAGAGACGAAGGCTCCAGCCCCTGAGGACTGCTCTGATACCAAAGATTCTTATACCTTGTGCATGCAAGGGTAGGATTGTGTGTGTATATGTGCTGCACTGTGCTGGGGCGGATAGAGTCCTTTATGCACATCTCTTCCAGCTGCATTCAATGACATTATGTTGGCAGCTTAAAGTTGACCATGGCGGGAATGTTGCACCATGGAAATCAGCAAACACTACTGATGAAGGCTTGTTTTTTTTTTTTTTTCCAGAGAGCTGGTTGTTAAACATTTACTTGTGTATGACTGGATATATCCCACAATTTACTTTTTCTCCTAGTATAAACACATTTTCCCATTCTTTAGTCTTACATATAAGGACTGCAATGAATATATTATGTGGCACTTTGTACATGTGTGAATTTCTTTAACATGTATACCTAGAACTAGAGTTTCTAGCCTATGAACTCTGCAGATTTCAACTTTATTACATGGCATCAAATTGCTGTCCTACCAGCAGTGTATGAGATTTCCTATTTCCTCATCTTTTTGTTGACACTTGGTATTGTCAGTCTTTTTCATTTAGCCTATCTGAGCTTGAAGTGGCATTTCGTTGTTATTTGAATTTACACATTTTCTGATTACTTGTAAGGTTAAAAATCTTTTCAACTTGGTCATTTGTTTTTTCTTGTGAATTTTCTATTCATACATTTTCTCCATTTTCCTCTTAGATCATATGCCTCCCTTTCTCTTATTGATTTGTAGAAATTCTCTATAAATCTTGAATTTTTATTCAATTATATATAGTACAAATATCTTCTCTCATCCATGGTGTGTCTTTTAATTATGTTTTTGTCATAAAGAAGTATAAATTCTGATATAGTCAAATTTATTATTCTTTTCCTTTATGGTTCCTGTGCTTTCTTCCCCTTGTTTAAGCAATCTTTTCTGACCTCAAGGTTAAAGGTCAATTTTTCTGTATTTTCTTTTTCAAAGTTTTGATTTTCATATTTACATTTTTAATGTATCTTGAGTTTATTTTTTGTGAATGGTGGGAGGTAAAAATTTAATTTTTTCCTCATATGGAAATGCTATTGTTCCAACTTTATTATTGAAGAGACTAAAATTTCCCTATTGATTTTTTGGTTCTTCTCATATACAAAAGCCCCATATACACTTGCATCTATTTTGATATCTCTATTCTGTTCTAGGCTCATTTGATCTTTCTTTTTAGCAATATTATGCTCTCTAATTATCATAACTTTATAAGATTCTTGATATTCTATTAGGGTAGTTCCTTTCTCTTTATTCATTCTTTTCTGAACTTTCTTATCTATTAAAGGTTTATTCTTTCATATGAATTTCAGAAACAGTCTGTCAATTGGGCAAGTTTTACTGAAAACCCTGTTAGGATTCTTACTGGAATGACATTGAATTTATAGATTTAGTATCAGAATAACCCATAGATATTTCTCCATATATTTATATAGAAATTATATTCTCACATGTATATATGGAGAGAAAGAGACAGAAAGATAGTCATGTCTTTTTGTCTTTCAGTAATTGATTTATAACATTTCCATACAACTAAAATTCATCTTTTATTAGATTTAAGTACTTTATACTCATTTTATATGTTATCTTTATTTCTATTGTTAAGAGAGTCTTTTATCTGTTATATGAAAAGTGACAGCTGATGTTTAAGAATATCATTGGTTTCTATATGCTAATTTCAGTATTAATTGTTCCAATTTTTTCCCGGTCTTCAGAGCTTAAGTTTTTTAAGGTTGACTTAGTATCTGTCTAAGTAGCTGAAAAGGTCAATGAAGTTATCTTTGACTATCTTTTTTTAACATTAAAGTACATATGGAAGGGTCAAAGTTTTTAATATGATAGTCAGGACAAAGTCTAAAAGGTATTTATGACAAGTTGCCTTTGCTAATATCAGTTCATTTGCAACGATGGTTTGGACTAAATCCACTTACATCTTCTCTTTTACCTTGTTTTTTGCCCACATAGCAGCTGTATCGGTAAGTAGAGTTCTGCTCTTTTGCATATTTGGAAATATCAGTGCTAGTATACATTATCCGTTTCTGTACATTTATTTTCTTTCAGATTAAGCATCTTTCTAAAGGAAATGGTAAGTATCAATTTAACTGCATAGTGTTTCTGAACTTTTTCTCTTTTGTTCCGCAATATTACTGACAATTTTTTTTTCTCACTTTTCACAGTACATGATGCAGATATTGGTGAACAGAAGGATATTTCAGAAATCAATTTAGGTGGGTTCAACTTTTGCATCATTAATGTCTTTAAAGCCCAGTGAAGGGATTGCTGAAAAGCATTGACCCTCATAATAGTGTATTGTATTATTAAGAGATCTTGGGGTAAATATTTATTGGTGCTTTATTAGGATTTTCAGTTTCTGAAAAATGAAAATGTAGAAAGAGAAAGATGGTTAGACAGGATTTTCTAGGAGACCTAGTGAGTCCTCAATGGATCTAGAAATACATAACAAGGTTCCTGTTTATAAAAATTTTATTTTTCTAATTTCTATTTTTAAGAAAAGGAAATAGGGATAGGTGATTATCCTGCATAAGGAAATTATAAGGAAGAAGCCTCTGGTTATATATATTTAGCAGGGAAAAAAATCCCAGCGCTTCTACTGGCCCATCATATTTACTGACAACTGGTTGGCTGAGACTTAGAGAAGAGTGTAAAAGTATTTCCATGTAGACATCTTGTTCACAAATATATTTCTTGAAGAAATCCACCAGTCCCATCCATTATTGAGAGGAGAGAGAAGCTGAGTCATCGTCTCTCTTTCCTTTCTGTTGTCCTGCTCCTAAACAAGAGAGAAGCCTCTGCACTCAGGTGTCTTTGGTTAGGACTGGTGGAAGGAGATGTAGCCATGATCATAGACACCTTAAGTTTACAAAAGCTTTCATATCCAGTTGCATATTTATGTGTCCAATCTTGTACTATGGTAAGTGCTAGTCTCATTTTGTAGGAAAGGGCAGGAGTCCCCTCATGGTTAGGGTGACTTGCCCAAGATCACGGCCGTGGTAGTGATGGGGCTCACCTCCAGGTCTTCTGACTCAGACCTCAATAGCTCAGTGCTATCTGAAGATTGCAAAACTAAAAGACCCATACCTAAGGGTTAAATTTCTCTGGCTTTGTCTCATTCACAGGGAAGGCAGTTAGTTAACATTTAATTGGAATATCTTGAGAATGACTGCATGGGCAGAGTAGAAATAGTTTAGGAAGGTCAGGCGGGGTGCAGTGGCTCATGCCTGTAATCCTAGCACTTTGGGAGCCAAGGTGGGAGAATCACTTGGGGCCAGAAGTTCTAGACCAGCCTGAGCAAGAGTGAGACACCATTTCTACAAAAATTAAAAAAAAAAAAATAGCTGGGTGTAGTGGCGTGCATCTGTAGTCCCAGTTACTTGGGAGGCTGAGGCAGGAGGATTGCTTGAGCCCAGGAGTTTGAGATTGCAGTGAGCTGTGATGACGCCACTGCTCTCTAGCCTGGGCAACAGAACCTCCAAAAGAAAGAAAGAAAGAAAAGAAAGAAAAAGAAAGAAAGAAAGAAAGAAAGAAAGAAAGAAAGAAAGAAAGAAAGAAAGAAAGAAAGAAAGAAAGAAAGAAAGAGGAAGGAAGGAAGGAAGGAAGGAAGGAAGGAAGAAAGGAAGGAAGGAAGGTAGGTCAATGGATGGGATGGGTGAATGTTTAAATGGATTTAGAGCCAGGTACGAAAATCTCTCTCTTTAGAGTCAGTCAAGGTATATATAGTTCAAAATAAATGCTGCATTTTAAAACAGGGCTGGAGTTAGAATTAGAGTTGTTCTAATCTCATTCTTATTTATCTAGTAAAAATTAATTATTTTACTTCTGAGACATTTCTTACCCTTCAGCCCCACTACCACCCCTGAACTGTGGCCCCAAAGAGAAATCTCTTTGCCATGTGAATCCTCTTTTTAGGCCATTCCAATCCCGCCAAGAGGATTGATTGGGCCAGCGGTGTAGCCAGAGTCTAACATCATAAATGGATTGGGAAAAGCGTGCAGAGAAAGCTGCCACCTTTTGACCCCCTTCTCTCCACGCCTCACAGCGCTGACCTAGCCTTTCTTCTGCTCTGCCCCAGACCTGCTTCTCACATCCTTGTCATTTCAGTAAATGCAGCTCACTCCTTCTAGAGTGTAGGCTCAGGACCTCAGAGTCACCCCTAACTCGTGTCTTTCTCTCACACCTTCTACACAACCCGTCAGCACATGCTATTAGATCTACCGTCACATTACGTTACAAGTTGAGACTTTGTAGCATGTTTACCGTCCCCACCCTGGTCAGCCACCTCACGTCTGGCCTCCTCCTCCGAGTGGCCTCATGACTGCGCTTCCCTCTCTGTCTTCACCCCCTCCAGACGGCTCTGCACAGCATGGCCAGAGCTCTCCTTTCACTATCATTCGGATCCTGTCACTACTCAGATCCGACCTTACAATGATTTCTCCTCCAACACAGAAGGCAGGCCCTAGAGCTCTGGTTCCCAGGCCACCACCATCTTCATTGCTTAAGATCTTTCTTAATGCAGCCTTTTGGGCTCTGGCCCACACCCGCAGAATCAGCATCTCCATTTGGCCAGGCCCCGAGTGACTCCCATGCACACAGAGCATGGGGTGGTCTGCCCTGACTGCCTCTCTGACCCCATTCTCACTACTCTCCCCTCTCTGACTGGAGCCCTCCGGCCACCCAGGCGGCGGAGCTATTCCTCTACGAGAGCCGTTTCCAACGCGTGATGCCCCGACCTGCAGCATTGGCGTTTTCAGGAAACTTGTTAGACACGAACGTTCTCAGGCCTTGCCCCTGTCCAGGGGGCCTCATCAGGCCGTGTTCAACAAGCTCTCCACGGGACCCTGATGCTCATATTTGAGAACTGCTGCTCTAAGACATCAAGGCTTGCTGCCTCGGACCTTCCTGTCTGCTGTTTCCACTGCCTCCAACACTCTTCCTTCACTCCCTCACTCCGTCAGATTTCTGCTGAAATTCCTCTTGCTCAGAGAGGCCTTCCCTGACAACCTTCAATAAAATAGCAAAGCTCCCTCACCTCAGCACTCCTTACCCCAGTACACTGTTTTATGTGGGTTCTTTTGTTGTGCTTTCGCCGTCTGCTATATTCTACAGTGATTTATTTGTGTGTCTCCTCCTTCCCCTGATCAAGAATGTCATCTCCTAAGGGCTTTGTGTTACTCTCTGCTATATCCCTATATCCTCAGCATCTAGAATAAAGCCTAAGACATACTAGGCACTTGGTAAGTGTGTGCTACATGTGCAAATTGGCAATGAATGGGTTGAAGCTTGCTTTCATTGAATATGCATTTCTTTGGGAGGCTCTCCCCACCCCTATGGACCCATCCCTGTGGACTGACCACTGGGGCCAAGGTCTGGGTGGGCTTGTTCACACTGTCACTCTGGAAGGGCTTCCCACCTTCATCACTGATCAGGCCAGGACGGGAAATGCATACTTTTGCTTGTGACAAACTTCATGATAGTAGTGGTATGGATGGACCAGAACAAAGCACCTCTATTCAAGGGATAATTCAAAACCTGGGTCCTAATGACGGTGGGCCCAATGCTGTTATGAATGGGTCAGGGTGAAGGAAGTTAGGCAAATGTAGGAAATATGTGCACGAGGAAGGGGGTGATGCAGAGATAGCCTTAGTTAGTCATTAGCAGGTGAAACCACGATGCCTCCTGACACTTCCTTGGTGTCATCATAGAGATCGAACCAGCTCCTGATAAGCCACAGGCTTTGCCAAATGGGGCCTCTATTAGCACATCAGGCCGTGGTGGTTATTCTCTGCCATGATTTCCCAGCTGTCATCAGGGCCTGTCCTCAGAATAAAGTACAATCCAGTGGTCCTCTCTGAAGCTATTTGCATTTTACAGGGAATGCTGCTTGTCACCTGAGAGTTATGATAAGAAGTGATGTTCTTTTAAATACTTGAGAAATTTTCCAGGGATCTTCCCTTTTAAGAGTCTTGCTTTCAAACAGTATGAGCCCAGGATTAAGCAATAACAATGGGAGAGTATATTCTGCTAAGCATCTGACAGCAGAAGTTTGGAGATACAGTTTTGAATGGATCCATCCACATTCCCCTCATCTTACTTATTACAAGGGCTGCACCTTGAGCTTGGTTGTAGAGCGTATCATCATTTCTTCATGGGAAAGAGCAAAACCAATGCATTTACCTACGGACAGGATGTAGGATGGCGTACTAGCAGAAAGGGCTCTGAATGGGAGGGCAGGAGTTTCCATGCTCACTTGGTCCCTGGCCACCTAGTGCTTCACTTTGTGGCTGTGGGCCACTTCTTCCTTTGAAGTATGAGAGTTTGAGAGTCAGTGATCAGTAAGTCCCTTCCAACTGATCTCTTACTTTTAAGATTCCTAGACAAGGTTTCTTGTTCCAAGAAACAGAAGATGTGACAATATGTGAGTGATATTGGCCATTCACAGTTGCTCAATTAGAGGGAATTTTTACATTGTTTTAAAAGGATTCTCAGCACATAAAGGTTAATAATCAAATATTTAAAGTGACAAAGAGATGCCTTTTTATAATGCACATTCAAATATATATTTTTTAAATCCACATCTAGCTGCAGGCTTGGACCTCTTTCAAGGGGACATCCTCTTAAAGGTGAGTACCTGCCGATGACACAATAACATTCCTCAGGATGGGCTGTGCCATTGAGTTTCGAGCCTGTGCGCTGTGGCCAGCCCTGGGATGGGTAGTGTGAAGGAGATGAAAGTTCTCATCTGTAACCTGTGCCTGCAAGGACTTCCACTGTAGCTGGTAGGGACAACAACAGAGGAAAAACAAGCAAACAACACAAGAGTGCTGTGATTGTTAAATGGCTTTTCTGCCCAATTTTCCTAACAAGTGAATAATGAGAGAGAAGATTATGCACCAATGTGTTTTCGAGCTGTTATCTCAGTTTCTCTTTATTTTGTTCTTAAAATTTTCTCTGATTTTTCCAAATTATCTCTCAGGACCTTCTATTGCTTTTACAATCAGAAGAACAAATTGCCACTCAACTGTTTGAATCGTGGGATGGGCTGTTTGTGGTATGGGAGTTTTGTGAAGGAGGAGGTCAAGGTGACCTTGAGGTCTATGCTTCCTGCTCATCTTTGCCTTTGTTTTCACAGAAGTCCAGAAATGCCCTGAGAGACCCAAGCGCCAGGTGGACGTTCCCCATTCCTTACATCCTGGCTGACAATCTGGGTAATATTAATTGTTCTTAATTAGGGGCTTCTGGTTTAACTTTTTTCCCCCACTTCCTTCCTGTTCATTGGCTTCAGATTGGGAGTAACCCCCAGTGCATAAAGGGATTCCCAAGCCCTGGTGATTCATTATCTCCTGGGAAGAAAGACATGACTCTGTATCAAACCCAAAGACTTCTACCATAGTTGGTAGTGACGACAGAGGAAAAACAAGCAAACAACCCAAGAATGCTGTGATTATTAAATGGCTTTTCTAGCCAGTTTTCTTAACAAGTGAAAAATGAGAGAGAAGATAATACACCCATTAATGTGTTTTCTAGCAGCTATCTCTGCTTAGCCAGAGATACATAGCATCAAAGAATAATTTTAATATTGCACCACACATTAAAGTGTTACTAAAACCAGGAGCAACATAAAGAACAAAACCACGATGAAATATAATTTGGCATCATAGCAATGAAAAAAACCACCCGTTAATAGTTTGTTTGGGTGAATTTAAATACAGTACAAAGATACTATTTTCAGTGTATTGATTTCTTCTCTTTTTGCTACAAGGGAAAAATGCCACATGCGAAAAGTCGGTGTTTCACATGTTCATGGTCCGTGTGCTCAGTATTAATAATTTCTACTCTTTTGTCTCTTTTAAGATAAAGGTCTGAATAAGTTACATTTTACTCATTGTTAGAAATAAATAAATATCAGAAGACAAGTGTAGGCATTGCCCAGCCCTCAAGCAGTGACTGAGAGCTGAGCAGCCACAGTGACTCAACACCCGCAAGGCCCATCCTGCCTGGGTAGAAGGGCAAGATCAGAGAGGAAAGGCGAAGCCAGGACGAGGTTGCTTGATCTTGCTGGGCTGCTAGGCTGCTACCACTCTCAGGAGATGTATTGTAGCTTAGGTTTCAGCATTTTCCATCATCATTATCAGTGCTGCCTCCAATCCCTTTTCTGGAGAAACAGCTAGATATAAACAAATGCTGTTTTTCTAGGTTGTGTAAGTACTGCGTGCTAACCTGATTGCACTACTGGAGTTTCTGTTCTCAGTTATTTGTAGGAAAATTGATTTATTTTCTCCAGTGTTTGCATTGCAAATTCATGGAGCACTGATATTTATTGGAGCGTGATTTAAGAAGCACTAACTTTAAAAGGGGCTCTTTCACATTACAATTCTTCTTCCTGTTAGTCACATTTGTGTCACCCTATTACATGCCAGGCACTGTGCTCCACCTGATGTTTTCACCTTCACCAAGCCTCTGTGAGATGTGAGTGCTTCCCAGGCTTTAAAGTGCATAGGACTCACCTGCGGATCTTGTTAACACACAGACTAGGTCAGGGTCACCGCCTGAGATTCTGTATGTCTAACAGTCTCCCAGGTAATGCTGATGGTGCTGGTCTGCACGCTGACCACAGCTTGAGTTGCAAGGTCCATTGTGAAAGCAAACCTACTAACTAGAGTTTAACATTTGTATAGGTTTCCTTTATTAAAGTTAGATTTACATAGAATGAAATAAATCAGTAGACAAGGCTTTTGACAAATGCATAAACTTATATAACACATACTTCCATCATTCCGGAAAGTTCCTTTGGGCCTGTTCCTAGCCAATCTCCATCCCCATTTCTCAAGAGACAACCACCATTCTAATCTTCCCCATCATTTGGTTTTTCCTGATTTACAACAGATTTACAGATAAATGGAATCATATACTGTAGCATTTATTCTTTGTGTCTGGCTTCTTTTCCTTATCATGCTTTTGAAGTTCTTTTGCATTATTGTGAATCAATAGTTAATTCCTTTCTTACTACTCAGTAGTATTTCTTTGCATCAATATTGTTGCAATTGTTGAAAATTGTTGTCCATTTTCCTGTAGGGGCTATTATGAAGAAAGTTGTTGTGATTATTCTTTTACAAGTTTGTATAAATATGTGGTTTTTATTTACCCTGGATAAATGCCTAGCAGAATTGCCTGATAATAGGCTAAGTCTATGTTTAACTTTATGAGAAAATGACAAACGGTTTTCCACAGTGGCTGTGCCATTTTATATTCCTACTGAAAACGTGTGCGTGTTCTATTTGCTCCACATCCTCACTAACATTGGCCATATTAATCTTTTTAATTGTAGCCATTCCAGTGTTAGGGAAATGGTAGCTCCCTGAGATTTTAATTTGCATTTTCCTAATGACTAATGGCATTTAGCACGTTTTAATGTGCTAGTGGCTATTTGTGTGTCTTTCATGAAGTTTCTGTCTAACTCTTTTGTGATTTTTTTAAAAATTATGCTTTCTGTCTTTCAATTATGTGTAGAATTTCATATGTTATGGATAAAGCCCTTTGTCAAGAAATACGTATTATGAATATTTTCTGTGACTTGTCTTTTTGTTTTCTAAGCAAGTGCATTTTGAAGAACAAAAATTCTAATTCTGATAAAGTTTGATTTATCAACTTTTTAATTTATTGTTTTCACTTTTATATTTTAAGAAATCTTTGCTTAACCCAAGTCACAAAGATATTCTGTAGTATTTTTAAGAGCTTTATAGTTTCAGCTTTTTGTCTCTAATGTGTTACAAATTAATTTTTGCAGGTAGTAGGATGAAGAGGTTGAGATTGATTGATTGACATTTGTTAATCCAGTTGTTCCAGTAACCGTTTGCATTGACGTGGCACCGTTGTCAGAAATAACTGTTTATCTGTTGATCCGTTTCTGGAATCTCTGCTTTGTTATTTGTTCCACTTGTCTGTCATCATGTCAGTATCACGCTGTGTTGATTTGCTTCATAGTTAATCATGAAGTGAGTTCTCCAACTTTGCTCTCCTTCTTCAAGATAGCTTAGCCTACTCTAGATCTTTTGCATTTTCATATGTATTTTAGAACCAACTTATCAATTTCTCTGAAAAGCCTATTGGGATTTTGAGAGGATTGTGTTGATTCTATACATAAATTTGTAGAAAATTAAATATCTTAAAAATACCAAGACTTTCTAATTCATAAGCATGACATATTTACCCATTTATTTAGGTCTTCTTTAATTTTTTTCATCAGTGTTTTGTCATTTTCAGTGTAGAGTTCTTGTGTGTCTTTTGTCAAATTTATTTCTAAGTGTTTTATATTTTTTGATGCTATTAAAATAGAATTTAAAAATTTTTATTTGTTTTCTGCTAATACGTAAAAATACAGTGGATTTTAATATAATATCCTTGTGTCCTGTTGCCTTGCTAAATTTACTCATTAGTTCTAATTGTTACTTTGTAGATTGCTTCAGATGTTTTCATAAAACATCTTCTTATTTATTAATATAGAAGTGTTATTTCTTCCTTTCTAATGTTTACGTCATTTATTGCTTTTTTGCTTGCCTTATTGCACTGGCTAGGACCTCTGTTACCACGTTGAATAGAAGGAGTGAGAGTGATCATCTTTGCCTTGTTTTCAATTTTAGTTGTAGTATTCAATATTCCATTTATGTGGGACACTAGCTGTAGGTCTTCCATAGATGCCCTTTGTCAGATTGCAAGTTTTCATCATGAATAATTATTAAAATTTGTCAAATGCCTTTTCTACAACTACTAAGATTAACTTTATAATTTTTATTTTTTATTCTGTAATATGGTAAATGACATCAAATTTGGATGCTAAACCAACCTTGCATTTCTCAGACGAGTACTACTTGGTAAAAATGTATTATCTTTTTTATATTTTGCTGCATTGCATTTGCTAATATATTATTAAGGATTTTTATGCTTATATTCATGAAGAATATAGGTCTTTAATTTTCTTTTTGTTGTAATATCTTTATTAGGCTTTAGTGACAAGGTTATGTAGATCAGAAAACAAACTTGGAAGTGTTCCCTTCTCTTTTATCCTTTAAATGAGTTTGCTTATGATTAAAATGATCTCTCTTTTAAATGTTGATAAAATTTTCCAATAAAATAACCAAGTAATGGAATTTTTTTGTAGGATACTATTTTTATAATGAATTCAGTTTATTTAATATTTATAAAATAATGCATATTTTCTATTTCTTTTTATGCCACTTTTGTTAAAGTATATTTTTCAATGATAAAAATTTTAAGATGATCTCCATAGACGTAGAAAAAGCATTTGACAAAATTCAACAACAATTATCTTTTAACTAAGGTGTCAAAATATTGGCATAATTATCTTGTCACTTTCATAATGTCTGTATAATCTTTAGTCATATTCTTATTTCATTCCTGATATTGGTAATTTGTGTTTTTACTCCTTTTTCTTGATCAGTTCTGCTAGGGGCATATTGATGTTATTAATCTTTTCAAAGAACCAATTTTTGACTTGTTAATTTTCTCTTACTTCTCTGTTTCCTATTTAGTTGCTTTCTGTTCTTTATTGTTTCCTTTTGTTCTACTTACTTAAAGCTTAATTTATTCTTCTTTTTCTATATTCTGCAGGTGGAAATTTATATCATTGATCTTTGTTATTTTCTAATATAATCTATGCTAAAATATGGCACCTAAAGCTATAAATTTTATTTGAAGCACTGCTTTTACTGTTTTCTACACATTTTGGTGTGTTGTATGTTTATTAAAATCTACTTTAGATATTTTCTAATTTCTGTTGTGATTCTTTTGATCCATGGGTCAGTTAAAAATGTGTTTAAATTTTTAAAAACTCTCCTTAAACTTAATATTGTGCCCACTTTGCATAAAATGCAAGCATTTATAATAGTAAAATTCCATTTTATTATTTATTTATTATTTTATTAATAATAAAATACCCCTGCCCTTTCTGCTATTATTGGTTTATATTTTTCATCTATATACTTTATAAGTCTCACAGTATAGTGTTATAATTTTTGCTTTGAATAGTCAGTTGCTTTTTTACAAAATAACTGATTAAAAAAAGATAGTCTTGGCCGGGCATGGTGGCTCATGCCTGTAATCCTAGCACACTGGGATGCCAAGGCAGGAGGGTTGTTTGAGCTCGGGAGTTCGAGACCAGCCTGAGCAAGAATGAGACCCCATCTCCACTAAAAATAGAAAGAAATTAGCTGGACAACTAAAAATATATATATAAAAAATTAGCCAAAAAAAAAAAAGGCTTCTTGTGGTACCTGTTGCAAAAACAAACCACTGAGGCCAGGTTTACAAATAGTATTTTTTTTTTTTTTGAGACAGATTCTCACCTGTTGCCCTGGCTAGAGGGCCATGGCATCAGCCTAGCTCACAGCAACCTCAAACTCCTGGGCTCAGGTG